>JANKHO010000214.1:0-32296 GCA_027627235.1 Agrocybe chaxingu | reverse complement strand
CGCGAAGCACGAATCCACGGGCGCCAATTTTAGACTTGAAAAACCGGATCTGTCCGTTTGTGGCCAGACGTCCTTGTTCCGTTGTGTTCACGCATGAGAAGGTACCCAACCTATCGGCAACGGACGGTGAGAGAAGCGTTCTTGCGAGTAAGCATTTGAGGCTGATTTTTGTCAGCGTCGGCACTACGATGTCGGACAGGCGCCGGCGAAGTACTAGTAAGAATGGCAAGGCGAAGGCTTAGGATTTCGAAAAATTGCGAAAAAAATCTCCACTTCTCGATGGTGCCATTTAAATAGATCGCACAAAAAAAGTGTGTTTCATCGACGTGGACTGTCCCTCTACTGTCAATCATTTCCTGGAAGGTGAATCCTGTCTAGCCAGCAGGCTTCACCATGTCACGTCCGTGGCAGGATCTTGCCCCAAGTCCCCCAATGCTGACGTCGTAGGGCATATCTTTATAATTTCATGAGCTATTCATAACTCTGTCCCGCTTATTTAAATTTATCAACGACATTAACGCTTGCACTGGTGCATAGACGCGTCAAGTCGCGAAATACTTGAGTGGAATAGGGGGAAAACGTGACCCGTGGGAGGATCAAGTGTGGGAAAGATTCCCGAAAGGTTGATTGCAGCAGCTTAGGTTCTGTCGCGCCGTCGTCTGAAATAGGCTTTGTGGTACGCAGAACATCCCTCTTTCGATCGAAACACAAGTTAAACTTGTTGGGATTGGATAACCGCCCGAAAGGGCATTGCCGGGATGCCGAGATAGGGGGAGACAGGGGCTCCCCAATTGCATATATATTTCGTGTCCGTAGATACAAAATGCAGTCGCTTTCGTATCTCTACAGGTTATGGGCCCCGCTCGCTGCCTGCTTTGAACACCAATCGCGCTCTATACCCTCGAACCGAACCCGAACCGAACTTGAAAGCCTCCGACCGTACTGGAGCACCGGAAGCCCTCGACCGTACTGAGGCATTGAATTGACACCGAACCGAACGAACCATGACCGAGAAGCGATACACGAAGCTGAACGACGAGAATTACGATGCGTGGGAGTTCGAGATGAGGGCCGTGTTGAAGAAGAAGGGCGTGTGGTCCATCGCATCAGGGGAGGAAAGCCGTCCGCTTGGATCGCCGAACCACAACGCCGTGAAGGGCTGGATGAAGAGGAGGGATGTCGCCGCTGGGGAGATCATCGAGAGGCTTGACCCGGGGCAGTTTGCGCATGTCCGAGTCTATTCCACTTTTTAAGAGCTAAGATCCTGCAAAATCAAGTCGGCAGCCCTTTCCGCGACAGCATAGACGGTCTGCTGGATGGACGCTCCAACTGTGAGCGGAATAACACCAGCATCGACCACACGGAGGTTGCGAGTGCCGTAAACCCGGAGACGAGAGCTGACGACGCCGCCAAGGTTCTGCGCCGCCATCGCTGTGGTGCCGATGGGGTGTGCAATGCTGCCAACTGTGCTCTGGACAAAGGAGGTCCATTCGGCATTATCCTGGACGCTGGCGGGCGGGGTAACTGGTTCGCCGATCGTTTCCGAGGCTGGAGAGGTGGCAGCAAAGGTGCGAAGAAATTGGGTAGCATGAACCTGCACGTCAAGATCTGGAAACGGGGATTAGGATCATGAAATTTGGCCAAGTTCGAGGCTGGTACAGACCCCATTGAAGCGAAAGGAACTTGGGATCAATGAGCGGGGCAGTAAGCGGGTTACTGTTGTTGATGTGCTACAAAAGTCGGTGTGAGAGAAATGTGGAACACTATCTGAGAGCAAGGTGCGCACCACTGTCCCGCGAGCGAATTCATGCATATTGAACACGCCCAAACTGACGTAGCTCTGGTTGCCGACAGGCGCACTTGCGGCACCTCCACGAGGAAGGACGATGGTCGTGACGAAGCCGATGCCACCACTGTCAGCCATATTCCTCAAGACTGTGTACTGGGCCTGCTGCAATGGGGTGAGAGTCATGCCCGCGAGTGTCTGGTCGAGCTCGGTGCGCATCTGTGCGTATACGTCGGGGCTGATGAAAGCTTGGAGAGGCCATGGGCCGACGACGCGCGAGGTCCAGGTGAAGGTCCCAGCTCCTTGGGTTATGCTAGTGATTTCGACGTGAGTCTTTCGTTCCTAAGCCAAGGGAAGATTTACTAGAGGTTTCTCTGCTCCTCGTAGAATGTTTCGTTGATCCGTAATTGGTCTACACGTCTGTCAGGAAAGCATGAAGAACGGAGTGTCTGAATGTACTCACCAAGGGTAATTACTCCAGGTGCTGCAGTGAAGTCGACGAGATTCAACATATGGTCCTGCAGGTTCTCTCCGACTCCGGGAAGACTGTACACGACAGGAATGTTGAATCTGTTCAGCAACGTGGGGTTACCGATGCCTGATAGCTCAAGGATCTGGGGCGACTGGATCGTTCCTGCCCCGACAGTCAGAAAGTTTGCCGGCTCCAAAATGAGACCCTACCCACCTGCAGAAAGTATGACCTCTCTTCTGGCAGAGACGGTATACCGACGGCCGTCGACGATGTACTCGACACCTGTGGCCCTGGCACCTGCCTGGCTTCCAACAGTCGACTGGTCGAAGATGACACGGCTGACAACAGCACCTTGGAGGACAACGAGGTTTCTCCTGGCACGGACGGCGGCGTTGTAATATGCCGGTGCAGCGTAGCTCCTCTTGCCCGTCCTGATGTCGACCGAATTGTCGATGCCCCACTCCGGGAGATAGGTCGTGTTCCCGTTGTCCGGGTTGGGGTTGAGTGGGAATCCGAGCGTAACGCAGGCCTCTGTGAACTTGGTCTCGACGTCGAACACTTCGGTGCTGTAGCGAACCTGGACGGGCCCGGCCTGGCCATTGACGGAGGCCAACCCTGCGAGGTTCTCAAAGTCTGCTTCCGGGACGAGGCTGACAGTCGGCGCTGTCCAGTTCGCAGCTTTCATGAAGTAGGGAAGTATGGTGTCGAATGACCAGCCCGTGTTCCCGAGGGCGGTACCCCACGCGTCGTATTCGGCCCGTGCACCACGGTGCCAGGCCATGAAGTTGAGCGCGGAGGAACCGCCGATAACTTTCCCGCTATCGAAGCTGGATCAGTATAGGCAGCTTTGCCGCGAAGAGAACGTCTTACCGTGGGTAACCAATGGTTCGTCCACCGAGTTGAGGCTGCGGAACACTGACGAAGTTCCAGTCATAGGTGGGATTACCGATTGTGTGTGCCGTTGGCTCGTTGAGGAAAATATCTGGCATATAAGGGATATCGATGAGGGGGTCTCCAGAGGTATTGTAGTGTCCTGCATCAATGACACCGACTCTCAACTGGTTCCTGCCGGTTGCCGCACTGAGACGATTGGCGAGGACCAGTCCTGCAGTACCACCTCCAACGATGACCACGTCGAATCGACCTGATGCGAAGGAAGAAGCTGTGGCAGGTAGTTGGGCCGAGGCTCGTCCTACCACGAAGCTCGAGAGGGCGGTTGCTAGGAGTTTGACTTTGAAACTTGAAGGCATGTTGAAGCGAACCTCGAAAGTGGATGGTTTATCTGCAAGGCAGCTCCTTAAATATGTTCTTTGCGCCGAGTCTACGTGTGATGCGCCTCTATGCCTCTGGCCTCGTCCCACTCTCGTACGCTGTGAATCCGGAACTCGATCTCCTTGGGTCCTCTGGTCGCATCACGTCTCCGACCTCAGAGCTAACTGTTCACCCTGCTGGTTTAGAACCGGGGGTTATATGCTCAGACGTGTGAGCGGTACATGCGTATAAAATGGTAATCATCAGCAAGTCCTCCCTGGATCCATGTAAGTCGGGGTGCCGGGTGAGATCAGAATTCACCTTCCAGTGAATGATTGACAGTAGAGTGATAATCCCACGTCAGATGCGACACACATTTTTTTCGTGCGGCCTATTCAAAAGGGATACATCTTATCCACGCAGAGACTCTCGGGGTCTGAACTATAGTGATCGCACTCAAGCTTTATCACCGTCGATGCACCATCGTGAAATAGAGGTGTTTTAGCAATTTTTCGAAATCCTAAACCTTCGCCATTCTTACCGTAGTACGTCGCTGGCGCCTGTCCGGCATCGTGGCGCCGACGCTGACAAAAATCAGCCTCAAATGTTGACTCGCAAGGGCGCTTCTCTCGCCGTCCGTCGCCGATCGGTTGGGTGCCTCTCACGCGTGAAAACAACGGAACAAGGACGTCTGGCCACAATTGGACAGATCCGGTTTTTCAAGTCTAAAATTGGCGCCCGTGGATTCGTGCTTCGCGTCTTGAAGGTCGTGCTCGCCTCGTATGTTACCGTACTGAAGGAATACTATCACTTGTAAAGGGCAGATGTTGGCGCAATGTGCGAGTTTACCCGTGTCAGAATCTGATGAAATTGCTATCAATGTAGTACAAGATCCTACCCCGTTGGCTTATTGTCCTCAGTGCTGTTCTCATTTCTTCGCAATTGTGCCACTGGTCAGCCCTGTTGAATCGGATGCTCGATATCAATGCGCGCCAAGCCCACATGACGGGTGTAGATCGACCGAGCTGACGACTAACCCTTTATTTTCTCTAGACAACAGCCAGGTATGTCTCTAACATACTAATCCGGGCGATCCGCATGTCGAGCGTTTTTTTTATCAGCGTCGATTATGAAACTGACGAGCTGATTAGCAAGACAATTCGACACTGCGTATTTCTGTGAGCAGAGGCTTGAAGCACCGCTGATGTTTTTTTCCGAATAGCGAATTCGCTTCAAGTACGATATTGACGACTGCCCATCGATTACGCACAGTGATAGACTACGACAAGGTGAGTGCAGCGTCAACCTGCGCGTCGTGGCGATACTAAGTTATCTTCCAGGTGATGCTTCGCGAGCAAGGTCGGATAGTCGAATTTGACCGGTACGAGCCTTTCTGCATGTAGCCAAGAGAGAGCTTACGACCGAGATATTTTAAGCCCTCCGTCTTGCTAAACAACTCGGCGGCAAAATTCTGTTGAAGAAAATGGCAGGAGTGTAATTACAAGTGTTTTCCTACCCTTCATACCTACCAATCTTTTAATTAGCTGTCATGACCTGAGTATTTAGTTTTTCATTTTGCTTCCGTTTGGCCTGTTCAAGTTTTGCCCTGAATACATGTGACACCACCCGTTCGAGAACGTCTCTTCACGCATCTTTTTATAATGTGTAGCACCGATTTGCTGCTCCTGCTTGCGTTTGGAACACTTTTGATGTTCTAGGTTGTTCATGCCCGAGGGAGCTGGCATCTCCTCGCGCTGTGCATAACCCAAGAACCAGCGTCATGTTGTCTCGGGATGTCAATATTGGAATCGTTACACACTGTGCTGCATAATATAATGCCATGAAAACTTATGCTACTGTTTCAAACCAAATTTGTTTTAAGAAGAGGGAAAGCCAAGAAGTATATGTAACGCTACCTGCAAGGCGGGGGATATCTAAGTCCAACTGCGACGCCTGATGTCAACCCAGTGACCACACGATGATCGAATCAAGAGCCGCTCGGCAGGTTTGGCTTTCGACAAAGTTGAATCACTTGGACTACTTGTGGCATGGTTATCTTAAGAAATCACCAGTACTAGTCCCTGATTTTATGTAAAGACTTACCAGACGAAGGAAAAAGTCATGACTGAATGCCTGCATGTCGGAAACCCGTAGATTACATGATCAGGCTGATAAGGTCGATAATTTCCCAGGTTTATGATCATACATGATCATGAGAACAGTTTCCTTGATCAGGACCGGCGCCGAACTGATCACGCCGGCATGATCAAACTTAGCCACCTGATCATGGACCGTAGTCGAAGAAGTACAAAATGTTCAGCACAACTCCATCCTACCACGTCGCTTTCATACCATTTGTATACGTGGGTTCCAATTTCTAATGCTCACTTCCAATTTCAAGGTGGTAGATCAATTACATATAAGGTCTGGACTCTACGGGAATCGAACGCGCGTTGATTGGAATTACTTACTAGGATGAAACCTACCGCCAAACTTACCACTAGGCCATTAGGCAATTTATAAGTCTTAGACCAAGGCTTACTTAGCTAGGCAGGAGCGCTCCTATGCGCACGGCGCCAAATATCAGTGTGGTGCGCAGAGGCCAGGAGTCTTGAATGCTGCAAGCATTTTCACTAAGTTCGATGGCCTCTACCTCCGGATTATTACCAGGCTCGGATGTGATGTGAGAATACTTCAATATTCAGTTGTGAGACTAAACTGGGGAATGAGTGATGTGCCTACGGCGCCGTCGTCGTGTAGATGAAGGAGATAAGAGACACACCCAAGCACCATAATGAGCGGCTCTAAAGTACGAGGACTCATTCTGCAGCTGTTGTGCAGCTCTAACCCAAAGCCTCGTACGATTCGAAAACGAGAGACAACGGATGGCGCTAAGCATGGGAACGCTTTTCGAGACGATGGCGAGATCGAGAAACAAGGCGTCGGGGCTGCCAGATGTTGATCGCAATGAGGATGAGAGTTTAGAGAGGAGGACGACAAAAAGGCAAGAATGAGAGATGGGTGCCCCGAGGGGGCGAATTGAGACGAGTACTTGATCTTATTGCACAAAAAAAAACTCGAAATACAAAGCTTTTATAATACCAGAAAAAAGGAGTCTGGCAGGAAATGCGTCGCTGAACCGAGTTCAGGAAATTTGCAAAACACAAATGAAAGAAGGAGGAATGAGAGATGAAACGACGAGGTAAGGGGCAGGGGAGGTAACAAGACTTGCCTCAAGTGGAAAGAGTGGCGCTCGGATGAGCGCTTCTGTCCACATGGTAAGAATTGGTGCGGGTCACGGGGATGGCTGTGCCTGCTGAACGAGTATCCGTGGTCTATTGAGTCGCTTGGGTGAATGTTATGACGCATTGAGGAGGTGTTGGAGGTGAGGGGAGCCCAGATCACGATGACAAAGTGTTTGAAAAAGGTTGTCTTGCGCAATTTCCGGGGTTAGAGGCAGACCGGCTCATCACCAGTCGGCGCTCGAAGGGCTATACGTTACTTCTGGAGTCGGTCTTGCCTTGCATGTTCATCACGACATGGTTGGCCGCATTAATGCGTGCCCAACCCCTGAGGCCTGAGGAGGTAATTACCACCTTCTGGCATATTTGGCATTATGTTTCCTCCGAGGTTCATTGTCTATGAGGCATTTCAGAAATATGTGAAGTGTGGGATTTCGAGACTCACCATTATGCTTTCAACTGAACGAGTAGAAAGCTCAAGGAAATATAATTTATTCCTGAATTCCCTCACACAACCTTACTTACCAATTTGAACACATTTTGAACGCGTCAAATGTGTCTTGGGTAAAAGAAGAGACCCCAGGCTTCGAAGTTTACACGAGAACTTCATGGTCCTGAGAGAATACGAGCAGAAAGAAATTTGTTGAAATCAAATCAAGACATTCTTACTTACATGTTCTATAGCATACGACTGGGGACCAGTCGCTGCACGTTCTCCAGGAGGTGATCTTCAACACCCCAGCGGTGCGGTTAACGATGTGAGGCTCGTGGGTGTCCACGGAGGCTTGTGCACGGACCACGGTGATTGTCAAGCGCGGACGTGCAATTATGAGTGTAATTTTTACGTGTTGAATACGTCTTGGGAGCTGTAAATGCAAAGATACTCCTATATGTCTGTGGGAGATGCGAAAGGAGTCTATTCATAGGTTATCTAGCCGACGTGATCATAGTAAATAGACATGGTCAAGCACAGCCGACATGATCAGGGTAGACAGACGTGGTCAAGCACAGCCGACATGATCATCTAATCTCCGCGGGCCTGATCATGTAAAAAAGCGACACGATCAGGGCCAAGCCTGATATGGCAACCTGGGGGTTTCCGACATCACCAAAAGCTTTCTCCGCCGAACTTGGCACGATACGTGCGGTATGGGCAAAGGACACTTTCCAGCTGAGTTAGCGCTTGCGATTTCGAGCTTAGATGGTCCACCAATGGCAGTCACAGCAGCTTGGAAAGTGGAGGTCGACGTATGGTGGTCATTCAGATATTCAAGCTTCATGCAGAGCCTGATTAAGAAAGCCTCAGGATCCAATAGAGAGCAGAAAAAAATGCTCAAAGGCAGGAGAAAGAGGAGTTGGGGTACGTCATCCAATCATATAATCCTACGCCAAATTCTGCTCCAACCACTCCGTAATCTTCAAAGTCAGCTCTCCGGGACGCTTCTCGCCCGCCATGACATCCAAGTATTGGTCGTTATGCACGCCCTTCGTCTGAACAACCGTCGTCACGAAGCCCTCCTTGCCCAATTTCCGAGCAACTTCCACCACATCGTCCCGCAAGCACTCGTACTCGCCAACGCTGACGAAGACGCGTTTGACCACACCGCTGAGCCCATACCACCAGTCTTCAGGAGCATTCAGGGCCTCGAGATACGGCCTCGCTCCCTCCGCACCAAGACCTGGAACTTCAAACGACGGTGCACTCTGCTCGCCGAGGTACGCCCAAGTATAAGCCGGCAGGACGTCGTTGTTCGAGTTGAGCAGATGCGAGCCGGTCTTGCCGTCCACTGAGACCCAAGGCGACATGATACATGCACTACCGAACTTGGCGGCGATCGGCGGTACGTTGGGCACAGGATGGAGGATGTGCGAGAGCAGTTGAAGAACGAGGGCCCCGCCGGCTGACTCGCCTGCGAAGTGGATATTCGACGGATGTATCCCTTGCTGAAAGAGGTGGTGGATGGCTCTGACGAGTTGGGTAAGTTGGGTGGGGAAATAGGCCTCCGGGATGAGAGCTAGTTGGCCTTTAGTCGGAAATTTGTCGTTGGAAAACAGAACCTTACAGTAATTCAGCGCGACGAGGCCGACCTTGCATCCGGTCGTCTTTTCGACGTTGGCGATTGTTTCCTTCCAATACGTCGCGGCGAAATCTTGAAGAGGGAGGCAATATGTCCCACCTGGAATTGGAAGATCAGTCCACGAACCTGGACCGAGTAGAGATCACGTCAACACACCGTGAATATAAAGCAAGATTTTGTCCGTTCGTCTCTCTGTGAACCAAAGGAGACGTGCATCGTCGCCGAGCTCGTCAATCCTGGCCTCCAGGCCGTTCTTCTTCGCCCAACTCTCATAAACGTCCCGCGTTGTGCCCATGACGCTCTGCATCTCGTTCACGCGCATCGAGGACGAAATATACCGGAAGGATGCATCGGCGAGGACACGGCGCCATGTCTTGTGTTTCTCTGACGATAGAAACGGGGAAAGGAGGAGGCGGGACAGGGTTACGAAGGCTGAAAAAAAGGAGATATTAATGTCAGACTGTCGCATAACAGGATGAAGACGTACGAAGGGGTAGAAGGATGAACAGCGTTCGGAGACGCTCGAACCACGAAACAGCCCCATACTTTCTGCGAGCCATTGCGTGCGGTAGGAGAAAGAGAAGGGAGGTGGTCAAGCCAATGGTTTGCGGTCGATCATCGCCCTTTTGACTATCCGATGTTTATCATTGCGAATACTGGTTCGGGACATATCGGAAGGTGGCCAAAACAAGTACCATGCATATGGGGACGCAGGGAGGAGTCATTTGTTGCTGTAGTTGCGAGAAATCTCGAAGAGCGAAATTGGGGGCGATATGTCAAAGGTTAAGCTCAAACGGAGAAAAGGAAAGTGGTTATTTGCATCCTTCTAATTCAAGAAAATGGACACGAGCCCCTATCCAGGGTTTAGCTCTCTACGCGATGTTCGAGGGTAGCTCTCATCCAGATGAGATTCAAATAATCGGGCGGAAACCGTTGACGAAGGGAGTAATAACATGGAGACCGTCTAGATCTGCTGTTCTTTGCTAGAATCTGACACCTGACCGGCCTGAGCTATATGGAATTCAGCACGCCGATGGCCTCTGCGATCGTGGTGCCGAGGAGTACATACGCCCCAGCGAAAGAGGAAATTGAGCCACTGGCCGTGGCGGTTGGCAAAGCTTCAATTGTCGCCCAAGGGAGGAGTCGTCCCATGTACGATGCGGTTAACTCTCGGAAGAGAGTTTGAGAAGGGGAAGTCGCAGTCGGGGTCACGGCTGCTGGGAACGCATCAAGTCATCAAGTCGCAGTACTTCTACACATGAACCGCTCTGGTTGGGAATGTCAAACGTAGCGCCTTCCTGCGAAATAGCTGTGATTGCGACGAACAAAGTCAGTATCGTCCAATTCTATGTGTAGGCTGGGAAATTGACTTACCATTCAAAGTAACTGGCTCGCTCCAAAGGGTCACTGTCCTGCTCGATAGGTGATTTACAGCCAGACTGTTGACATAGTGCATGGCGTAGCGCGTCATGCAATTCTCGCCCGTGCCGATCGCGGACAGCCCCAAGGTGGACTCTGCGTCCTCTGTACTCAAAAGGCCATCCGTCCCGGGTACCCGGTCGACTTCACAACTGCTGCGTTCGCTGTGTTGTTTCTTCAGCAAGTTGCAGCAAGGAAAGGATAACAAGGTAGCTACCAAGCTGGGACGCAAGGGTTACGAACAGGATGGAGTAGATTAGCGACATGTTGAGTTCGTGCTATCGGCGTCGTGGGCGTTGTGGTACGGAAGGGAACCGCAAGAATGGAGTCGATCCCGTCTGATATGCACCAGGTGAGGGCGGAGACAGTAATATGTTGAGGTACGCACTACGGGTATCCATTTCACCACGGGCATCCTGAACCACGAGGTGGAGATGATTGGACTTTGAGCACTGAGATTAATGTCTCGAGCGCCACGGCGCTAGCCACCAGATCGTCCCTTGCCTTCTCTATGCTTTCTTTATGGAAGAAGGATGGTGGAGGAGAGAAATGTTTTTTTGGCTACTGAGTACTGAGTGCCCTAGTTCGTTTCTTCCCAACGAGATTCGCTCGACAGAGAACTACAAACGCCTCCATGGTAAACTTTCGACAGAATGGCGCGGATCACGTCGGGACGAAATTGACAAGCGTCTAATCTGATATCATTCGAAAGAGGCATGATCGTCGCTCGTAAAAGTCCTGGTTCGTTTCATGAAGAATAGGCACCCCATGTGAGGTGCCCGTGTGTCCGAATTCGTGGGAGGTCCCGACATCGTCCTGGAAGATTTAAAAGAAAGAGAAACGCGACTGCAACCGAAACTACAGCAGAAGCCCCGAGCGACGCACCTAACTCAACCGCGCCTAAACTGCTTCCACTCGTTAGTGTCGGCAGTGGCTCGATGGTGGATTAAGATGAGGTGAGGTGTAACCCAGCACTGTCCATTTCTGAGCACTGGGGCCCCGAGAGTACGCCTACGCCTCGTCGCCACCCTCTTCTCGGATATGAGAGATCCAGTGTACGCTGTCGTGTATGTCAAAAGAATTGTGATTGACAGGGCATGGCCCACGGGCGTTTGAAATATCCAACGAGCAGCTCCGATTGACCCCATTGACACACCATACATATCCTAACCTGTCCAAGGTGGCAGCGAAAGCGCTAGAGGCTTTGTCCTGTGTTGGGCCCTGCGAGAAAGTAACGATCGAAAGCCTTGTTGGCCTAACGAGAGAAACGAGAGGAGAAACGATGCCCAGTTGAAAGTTATCGGCGAGTCCAACACAGTGACCGTCTCTTGAGGTGATATACGACGCGACTCCGGACTTGTCCAATGGCGTAGCGCGTCATGTCATTCCCCCCTATTCCTTTGGCGGGCACTCGTCTTGCTCGAAGGAGCCCGAAATGGGTGTCCCGATTGGAGGTTGAGCGACATAATAAAGAATTACAACTGAGCAGCTGGGAGCTTGCGAAAGTTGGCGACATTAAGGAAGCTACGTACCAGAGTGCGTTGCCAGTAACGCCGTGAAGACGATAGACCTGAGTGGAAACATGATGAGCGCCCACCTTTGCAGACAACACCAAATCCCAGCATCATCCCAATTGAATGCTGGCCTGACGGATTCATACACGCAAAGGGCAAAAAAGGGAAAGGAAGAATATGTATACAATTCAAGATGCGGTGGATGTTCGTTCGTACAGCAAGGATACAGGTGAAACATTACAAGGGACGATGGTGGCACCATCTAGTAGAGTATATGAAGGGCAAAGTTGGAGAGCAGAACGAATAACGATAGTGTAACAACGAGCGAAAGCGAAATCAGACGTGGAACACCGAGAGCGGCGGCGAATTCTGCAAGACCTGCGAGGAAGAGAAGAATGGCGACCTGGAGAAGGACAGAGGTGGCTGAGATGTAGCGTTTCCGCCAGGGAGCGTGGATGAGGGCCGGTCTTACTTCGGAATGACCGTCAGGGAGCTGCTGTGCTCGGTGGAGCAAGGGCGACAGGAATCCGGTGATGATCACAACCACCGAGAGCACGAGACTGAGCTTCCAGAGTGCGTGTATGCGTGCTGCAGTAGACGGAAGAATGAATGGCGGTGATGAATGGTGTGCGGTGCGCAACTCCAGATGTAGGAGTGCTCGTGAGATGAGGGCGGTCGTGGATCGTTCATGGGTAGAGGCTGGGTAATTGTACGACTCGGTGAGGAACATTCCGACCACGAAGGAAAAGAAACAAGCCTGCATTTGGAGAATGAGGTTTGTGGTTAGTTTTAAAGAAATAAGGTGTGAAGCTTGAGGACATACGAAGATTAGATGACCCCGTATCGTACCCCCATCATCAGCGTAGTTCTCGCAGCTGTCGCCCTCGACTCCCACAGATCTACTCCCATGCCCAGTTTCTGTCTTCGCCACCCGTTGACGCGACGTTGGAATCTTGGAAGTTAGGGGTAACTTCCATGAGAATGTCGATATCGGCAACAGCAAGCTGTAGTCACCTCTGGAACGCTTGCTTTGAACGCAGAGGAGTCGCGCTCTCTGGACATGACAGACCATATGCCGATATGGCTGCCTAGAAAATAACCATTCGTCAACACCGATGGACCCGTATGGACCACGTCCTCTCACCGTCTTGCCGATTTACGTTAACGGGTCTTTCTTCCTGCTGTGCGGAAATATTATTTGAAGAAATACAATATTGGACGCCAGTTCTGCGGCTTGCCGTCGAATCAGTGAGGAGAGGGAGGGAGACTACGGGAGAAAGAACTAGGAGGCGCAGTCACGCCGTTGCACTCCGATGTAACTGTGACATAGGCGATAGATAAGATAAGATGAGTAATCCGTTGATCTTGCGTAGTGAAAGTCATTTTTGTGGGGTATCAGAATGCTAATAATACACACCCGAGTAGACGGCCAACCGTACAAATACAGCGTCATACCTGTCCACCAACAGGAGGCTTCATGGCCCTCAACGCCTTTCGATGTGTAACATCGCCAATGCTGATTTGTTCAAATTCTTCCGACTGGTCCTCGTTGATCCCTGCGCGAATGTGCAAGAGAACGCGGCTGGTCAGAATCGAGTGGAGACAGCGCGAGAGCCTGGACAGGGGGAGAGTTTGGTTGTAAATAAAATATTAAAGGAATAAACGTACGTTGTTACGAGAAATTGGTATGACCCATCGACCTTGACGAGCTTGTTGAGCGTTCTGAGACCGAGGGGGTGATAAAACGAGGACGTACAGAGGTTAGGCCAAAGAGAAGGATGTTGATGATTGAGATTACTAAGGAACCGTCAGCTCATCCTCGGACAAAGCCAAAAGTCATGGAGAACACGTACTGAAGAGGTAAAAATAATATATAACGCCTATAGCTGGGTCGGTAAAGCTTCAACGAAGAAAGAATTTGCTTACCCTCGGCATATACGGCGTGATAGAGAGCGGAATTCGACCTGAATCTGACTATGCCAGCCACAATTAAGATTCACCCTAGGAAAGACTTTAAGAAACTTACAAGATCGGAAGGCGGGAATGACCATAAGAGCTAGGACAACTAAATGAATCGGTCATTTGAGAGCTCGGGGTAAGAATACTGAGAAAGACTCGCATGAGTCCCATAAGAGTAGCAGTGCCCAATCAACAATGATGAGCTTAGACCCAGCAATCGGGACACAGCCGACGGAAGGAGGTGGCAAGGTGATGACTACACACAACGTTAGGTTTTTGAACTTTTTTTTTATCGCAAAGAGACTTCTTACATTTCACAGAACTTAGGAAGACGAAGAGAATTGGCACTGGGGGGAGGAAGCATCCGACGAAGAGGATAGGAAGAGCGATTGTAAGTACTTTTGGACGGTTCCATACCGCCCACACGCGGAACGTGAGGATGACTACATCCTGTATGAGTCCAGAGGTCGACGTTCGGGAAAAAGAGAGGAGACGTACCCTCTGACGTGGTCAACCCAACACACATCAATGCCCTGCCCGCCGTATTGAGTCGTTGACAAAGCACGGGACTGAGGTTATCTCCAAAGTTTACTGCGAGCAGGTCAGAGAATGAACTGTGGATTGAAGAAGAAATAGCGTACTGTGGAGGGCTATCCACATCGTATCGATAAACGGAATGTATCGTTGGATGAAGTAGACGACTTTGATCGTTGTCCAAGGTCCGGGCCAGACGTACTCCACCTCCATCCCGAGCGTGAGTAGGTAGTCGTATAGAAAGATTACCGTGCCCGCGACTGTCGATGACCTTGATGTCAAGTTTTGGGAGGGCAATTTGAGACCAGAACTCACGATCAAACATCTGTTAGCAACAAGAAGCGTTCAGGTCAACCTGCTCGACAAACACAAGAAGGCACACGTACTTTTGTCATCACTCCAGCTTGCAACCTGCTTATCATGAACGCAGTGAGCCCCGTGCTGTCCATCATCGTCGCGGGCGTGTCGAGGAAATAAATAAAAAAAGAAAGATCCAGTGGGTCCCAAGCGTCCAGTAATATATCTCCTCGTGCCTTGCGGCGTTCAGGGTGGTTGAGGTCGGGGGATAGCGCTGCCTGAAATGATAAATAAGTGCTTGATAGCCTTCATGGAGATGTAAGCGGAGCTCCTCGAGAGACAGAGAAATTTGACGCACGAGACTTGACCAGGGAAGGGGTTCATTCGCCTCAAATTCAGAGCACCTAACTGAAGGGGAGACGGGTAGGGTCCTGCGGCGGGGGCGTGACTGATCAGTTCGGAGATCTATCATCTAAGACATTGTCAATGGTCTAGACAAGTCGCTCGTGCTGGGCGACGGTGAGGTTGCTCGTAGGCCCCCTCATTGTCATGTTCGTTGCCTGGCGCAGAAGAGTTTCTAAGGTGTAAGTCTGAGGCTCTGAGCTGTCGTCCGTCATTGGTCACCAGTGGTGTGGGTCGTGACCGTGGGGTGATGGCCTTGGCGGCGAGATAAGATTTCATACATATTCTTACCAGTCTTCTGTGATCTCCTTCTCACAGAGCCATTAGGCGCCATCTCATACGACCAACTGCTTCTGCTTGTGCGATATCCTGTATTTATTTCTTCTCGTTAGAGGGCTCCAACGGTGGTCACTTTTGTCTACCTCTTTCCCCGCCGCAGAGGGTCATGCACGAGTCCGACACGGCGTCTTCTCAGGTCCGATATTGGGCTTTCTTCCTTTGAAGGTGCATCTGATCCAGGCTTGGGGGCTTCAGACGATATTTTCATTATCCAAACGCAATTTCTCGTGCTCCCTACTATCTCCTTTCTTCCGATCTACCAGCGTGACGTCACTCATCCAGATCCCTCCTTGCGATTCATTATCTATCGCCTCTGCACCGTGCTGGAATGCAATTGGACGAGTCACGTTTGTCAGCGTAGGCTGACTGAGCCTCGTCGACGACAATGGGTTCAAGGGACGCATGAGGCCAAGTTTCGTGTCTCTGTAGATGCGGCACGCCATCACGTTCATGATCATGACGTTCGGCATCCCGAAGATGGACCTGTAGACGGCTGGGATGGAATAGTTATAGAAGCAGATGCCAGTAAGTAGGTTGACGCCGACGGTGCTCCTAAATTCTGTGTTAAGATTCCGAGTTCCGTCGTTAGCCAAGGAGGCGACTCACAGGATGTATACCTGCCCATCCTGCAATAGCGCCCTCGACAGAGATGGTAGGTAGTGTCCAAAAAGCATCGCCTTCAAGTTGTTCTTCATAGTCGCCTCAGCGGTATGGTTGTGCATCAACCGCCAGGTGATGGCAGCGAAGACGATGAAGTCATTCGCAAAGCAAGTCCAGAGCGCGATTGAAATGTAGGCTTTTGGCTCCGGGCTAATGCAGTACTTGGTTGGCCCTAACGTCGTGTGCGCAATCTCCCTCATTGGCGTGATGGTCCCTCCAGCAGCCATCAACCACGTCAAAAAGAGGAAAGCGACGACCCATTTCTTGTCGATATACAAGGCGCGGGCGCGGAACCAGAAAAGCAAGGCCGTAGTCGACATCGCAATTGGATAGAAGGCCGCGATGACTCGTTGTGTTGCACGACAAGCCCCGATTGGAGCCGCTGGAGAAGATGTGAGACTAAAATCCGATGTTTTAATCCGCCTTCCACTCACTCATGACGACCGTGGTCCCAACGAGGAAAATCAGGGTGGCGATTCTTCGAAGTAAGAGTTAGGAAATCACTAAAATTCATGTTATACATTCGACGTACCTCGAAATGACATAGACGAACGCCGCGAGCGTGATTCTAAATCTTGTGAGGAGATGATAGTCGAGGCGTATGTTGTTGAGAGTTTCCCAAACTAAAGCCTGGGTTTGAACGAAATGGCATTCAGATACGAGTATTTGTCAAACTCAGAGCTGCGATACTTACCCCCACTGTCCCAACCATTATATAAATCCCAATAGTCATATCGAAAGCGATGTCTGGTGGCAAGAATGCCATGGGCGTGAGGGGATTGGGGAGCGCAGCCGTATCGGTCGAGTTATCCGCCATCTCTTCTCAGAACCTCAGAGGACGATAGAGGGGATTCAGAGAGGTGGATCCCAATGACCCTGCCTCTAACATTGAAATAGGTCGTCGCAAGAGCCAAGGGCCATGTTTATTTTAGGCCTCGTCGTCACCGTCTTCTCCGGCACGGGATCATGATGAACTTCCGAAAAGAGCGATAGTAGAGAAAACTTCCATCATCGCCAAGTGGTTTTGTGGGTTGAAAGTGGAGAGAAGCTTCAAGGCGAAACGGATTTGGAGGGCGGTCCCTCGTATCTTGATGCCGCGAGACTTGGTCAGTCCCCGTTTTACCCGCACCATCTTCCTCGTGAGCTAGACGGCCTGGGCCCTGTTCTATCTTTTCATGAGTAGCTCCCCTTCCCTCAAAATATTCGAAGAGAAAATACCCATTCGACATAGATGGTGCGTCTAACCTTATAGGCGCCTTTTCAACATGTAGACAGAGCTCACATCTGTGCAGTCCCATCCCAAAGTCGCAAAGATCGACAAGGAGAAAAGAGATTATTATTGACCACCGGCACCGGATGCATCAGACTCCAGTTAACCTGAGCTTCCGTAGCGCCTTTTGGACGAACTTTCCCATGAAAAAAATCAGGGCACAAAATCACAGGGCCGGGAGTTCGCTCGCCTGCAAATATCCACGTCCACGAGCGCTAAGTATTCCCAATCAACCTATCATGTCGACAGGCCCCAGAAGGCAACGGCGCACGTCGAGGGTTGCATTGGACTATGTACAGTATGTATAAGCCTCCGTTATCATACCGGGCCGGTAACCGGGTGGCGCACGGTGGCTATGCGCTCCATGATATCAAAACGTCAAGAATGCCATTGGCAACTGAATGCAGACGTTGATTGAATACTTATATAATTACTGATTCCCCTCTGCTTGAAGTCACTTTGCGTCAGATTGACAGAATGATCAAAACCCCTCAGAAGGCTGGAGCCTTACGAGAATCGTCTGATGATACGCGGGAGGGCTGGAGTGATCTCGCTGAGGATGGCATACTCCTGGGAAGGCCGCTAAAAAGATAATATTAAGAAATGAAGACAAAGCCCAATCAATGAAATGCAACTGAATTTTTTCTTTGCTAAACTTTGCAGAAAGGAGGGCTATGTAGAAACTCAGAGCGCATGCCGGCGCGCGGATTCTGCGCCTCTTGTTGCATAGATGACCATCAAAGAAGGGGCAGAAAGGAGATAGCAGGACGCTCCATGGTGAATTACGAAATTTCGAATTAGCAAAGCCTGGCATTGGCCATCAAAGACCGATTGGCTAGACGGAACCGGCGAATGAATACTCGGAGGTGAATACCCCAGTTCTATTAAAGGCATGGAACAGGCAAAAAACCTTCGCTTAGCGGTGCAATCTCACAGACGAGTCATATGAAAAGCTTTCTCAAGAAAGATTTTCCCTTAAGAAGACGATCGATTGACTAGGTCCATTTCCTGGTATATCAATTTTTCTCCCTGCGCCACACTCCTGGCGCTAAATTTCAACTACTCGGATATTTCTTGCGACCTTAAATGCATCCTTTTCAGCGTATGGCACGTATGCTAGGTTTGCATCCTCGGTTACAACTAGCTGGAATTACACAACGCTAAAGTTCGCCAACATATTCCAGTGATGCGATAGAGTCCTTTTGCGCCAGTCATTTTTAAGAATGATATCGCACTCGTTGAAGGAAATTCTACTGTTCAAGAGACTTAGTCAAGGGGAAGGTGCCCTCTCCCTTCAAAAGCTTCAAAAATGGACTCGTGAACACTTTACGTACATCTTGACAGCTTAGCGGCCGATTGCGAAAACCAGGCGATACTGGATTTCGTTATGGCGCCCAAAACGATGACAATCGCCCATGAAGGTGGCGGAGAGAACAAAGAGCGCGACAGGCCTCGAGGCACCAAGTCAACGCCCACAACATCGTCTCTTCATCGAGTCCTTGTATTGAACAAGACTTTGACGTGTGAACACCAGACAAATAGGCGCTAATTGATTTCATTGATAAGGAAGACACTTCCACGAATTCATCTTCTCTCGCCCCACTATGTCGAACACACCCAGCGGTCGACCCAATATCGACCATTTCTATAGATCCGAACGTATCGAGCTTGAGGAATCTACCGTCGAAGCTCATGAGCAGGGTACGCCTCTCTTTCTGCCTGGGCGCGATCATCTCGCCTCGCCCCACTCACCCCATGCCCGTCCATTGTAGGCAACGGTTCCATCAGTTTTGGGGAAGAAGCGAAGGGGATGAAGATAAAAGGCTGCCTGATCAACATGAGCACGGGTTCATCTACGTTGAGAAGTGGCTTCGGGAGTGAGTCATTGTCGAGCTGATGGGCGCCAGATGCCAGTGAGAGAGGCGCTGATGAGCTGCATCTTGCAGATCCTTTTCATCATGGTTCAAATCACTATATACCGGGCCCACAATATCGTACGAGTCCGATGAAAACTTGGTTGTTGTCACCGTCCTTATCCTCTCTTCAGCGAGTCCTTCTGCCACGCCATACATGAACGGCCCCACTTCACCCTTCCCACAATTTGGACACATGCCTTACCTAGGTCATATTCCTTATGGCAAGATCTCTTGTTGTTATGAAACATACAGCCGGTGCTTACGTTCGGTGAATTCTAGGAAGCCCCAACGGGTATATGAACGGTGGATGGCAAGGTACGAAAGTATCTTGTCAGTTTGAACCCAAGACGTACTCAGTTCGCATCGCCCATTCCACAGGCCAGAATCCGTACCCTCCTGCCCCACCTCAGACCTGGGGAGGGGCTCATCCAAGCCAATACAATCCAGGTAGGCTGATCGATCTTCTCCCAAAAAATGAAACAATCACTCTCTGCAGGTCCCGCTCCTGCCCAAATGCCAGGAGGGTACAACCCGACCTCGCCAACCCCGAATCACAGAGGCCCGAATGCTCCTAACCAGACGCTGCGCGTTCCAAGGCGTGATTGGGATAACGATTCTATCCAAGAGACAGCGAGCAACGCTTCGAGCGATGACGAGCGCGACGAGAACACGAGGATGGATGCCAGGCCAGACCAGCCGTTGGCTAATACATCGGCGACTACGAGCACCACTGCCACTCTAGGTATTCGAGGTCAATCGTCATCCACCAGGAACTCCTCTTTTTCCATGACTGTTCAAAGGACGAAGAATCGCAGGTAAATATCTAAATGTGCGTGGCCCTTCATCTCGAAATTCATCCCTCTAACATTTTCAGTAGAACAGTCTATGCACCATCGGGCGTCTATGCCATCTATCCTTGGACTCTTGTTACAGCACCGGGGAGAAGTTGTTTGTAATTTGAATATCGTGGTTGGGAATATAGTCTTTTTCTATCGTATTCACAGATTGGTTGGCTGGTTGGACAGTGGTTCTACGGCGAGAATCTTCGCAGTGCACATGAGCTCGATGACGACAACAATACGCATGGTTGATTAATATATCAGCGACGATCGTTTATCTCAACGACATCGTTGTCGGGGGGAGTAAGATGACCGCTGGTGTCTGCAAACCTAAAATTGCACCAACAAAAATATGCATGCCCGCAATACCGTGACCCGAAAGTGCATACTTGGGATCGTTCTTGTAAAAATTTCAAGCTCGGATCAAAGCAAAACGGCGAGACGGAAAACAATTAGATTAGTCACTGACTTTAGGGACAATATGGCACAACGTGACGGCAACGAGAGACGATGTATGATACAATGGGCTAGAGATAAGTCCGAACTGTTGATGACGAAGTGTTCAAGTCCTGTATGAGTAAATGATCAGATATTTCTGTGGAGGCGGGCTACCCATTCGTCCGTGTAGGACTTCGAGCTCTGAGAGCGATTCTGGGAGAAAAATGCATGAAGACGCGAGAACGTTAGCTTCTGGGAGGAGCCGTTGTTGGAAGTGCCTGGGGCCGATGACGAAGTTGGGCCTTTAGCTGGAAGTTCGTTACGTGAAGACGAAGCCAGTGGGCCCCGGTCTAGAACGGAGTGAGATGTAGGGGGTGCAGGAGCCTCGCGCGAGGGAAGAAGGGATGGAACAGAAACACGTCTCCTGCACTTTGCTCGGATGGTGGATTGCGAGAGATCGTTCGAAGGCGTTATGAAAGGATCCGACGAGGCCATGGAGGATGAACGATTCCCGGCACGGAGAGCCACATCTGGCTGCGAAGGGGCCTTCTTCGACGATCTCGCTTCATGTATTTGGCCATCGGCCGAGGGAGAAGCGCAGAGGACAGACACGGAGTCGACGTCTGCTGGATTCCTTCCACGCTCGCCGTTATCCGACCCTTGAACCACGCCAACGTTTCCCCCCCGCTTCCTCGTCTGAACCACTCAGATAATCAGCGTTGAGCGACGGGGACGAGCGAGTGGGAAAGAGGCCCTTGACTGGCGAGCGCGCGTGCGTCCCGTCTCGGTGCCGACATATTGGATTGTCGAAGATGGGCAGGGATTTCAAGGTATCAACGTCCATATTTGAGGCGGGGGTGACAGTTGGGATATGGGCTAGCGAGCGGCGGGATTTTGGCTTGGAAGCTGAGACCCGGATGGTGTCCTCAGGGTTGAAAGAGTTTGTAAGGACAGTGAACGTGCCACGTTTCATGGGATTATTGCTGGATGAAGATTTGGGCACTATTCCACGAGAGGCCTACGAAAAGAGATTAATACTGCGGGCAAAGAACGGGTAGATTGCTGCCACCTGTGGATGTCGTAATAGTCCCTGCGGCCATCGTTGGCCATCGAGGTCATCGAACTCGACTTTGACCGCCTTGAACGAGTGAAGAAGTGTCCTTCGTTGCTCCTGGACATGTATGCTTTCAGATTTCGTGAGCTGCATTGCAAAATGTCTCGCACACCTCGGTCATTTTCAACGCCTCCGCCTCCTCCCTCTCCTGTTCTGCTTCGATCTCGAGCAAACGCCGCTTCCGCTTCTCGGCTCGTTCCACGCTGCCAGGGTCTATTTCCGTTTCTTGAGAGGTCATGATAGAGGTCATTAGAGATTCATTCGTCGTGTGAAGTCATGGTCGTTCTGGTAGGAAACAAAGCTGGGTTGTCACAGCTGTCGAAAACCGCAAGTCACTCGTGGAATTTTCTCGGATAAGCCTCACGCCGGGTCTGCCGTGCCAAGAAATAGTGCTTACAAGCAGCTACTTACTGCTACACTACTAGTACGAGCTCGTCTTCCAATACGGGGGAAGCAATAGTTTTCTTTGAGTAATTTATTTTGCCACTTATCCAAACATGTCCCATTGGGAGTGCAAGAGAGCGGCTGCGGTCATTTGTTCGTCATAGGGTCGAGAGGCGGATCCGTGAGAATAATTTTACATAACTGTGAGGTGAGAAACGAACAAAGCAACCACAAGTAAGAGTCCCGTATACGCGTCCATAAAACTTTATTATCTACAATTATCAGGCAATGGTGCGTCCTTCGTTCCTTAACTCTGCAAACGGGGAGTCGGCGGCGCGCCATGCTTCCCATGCGTTGCTCTTTCAAATTTGGAGGACGAGTAATTGCTGAGCTGGGTAGCGCCCTCCAGAAAGTCGTCTATCCGAATATTGAGGGACGCTTTTGCTTCGAACGTTTAGTCTCCAACCCCAAAAGCCGAATTCCTGACGCGAAATCTCCCGTCAACGACTCTCATAGCCTCATCGTCCAACGCCTTCTTCCCGAAGTAATGGCACCCATATTCACACTTGGGCAAGAAATGGCTGAATATTGGGGCCTCGACGTCCCGCGACGGCCATACTCGTTGCCTACGTATGCCGGCGGTCGCGAGAGATAGCCCATGGCTCACCTTGCCTCTGGTCGTGCATTGACATCTGCTCCACAGACGAGCAGTGGCGAATAATCCCTTGCGTCGAGGATAGTCTGCACTCCTCGAATCAAACACCATTGACAATTTTGTTTGTAGGGGAAGGGTGCCTATCAGAATCCTCTTTTGGAGGGGTGTTCGTTCGTCTCATCAGGCTGATCAACACGCATTTCCATCGGCTCAAGAAGCTTCACGTTGGTCTTCCAGTGGAAATGTTGCCCCTCTTCCGATTGATTAATGGGAAGCCAGGCCTCGAGTGGCTCTCTTTCTACCCCATGTACACTTCGGAGGACAAAATAAATCTTCAAGAAAATAGGGCCCTTTGCAGCGCGAATCCGAACCCTCTATTATCAGCTGCTGTTCC
The DNA here is from genome assembly GCA_027627235.1 of Agrocybe chaxingu. NCBI lineage: Eukaryota > Fungi > Basidiomycota > Agaricomycetes > Agaricales > Agrocybaceae > Agrocybe > Agrocybe chaxingu. The sequence continues at coordinate 9,333 of JANKHO010000214.1, read as the reverse complement.
GTTGGGCTGTTCAATGCTTCCGCCGCCGGTTGCTTGCTGTCTTCTTACACATTAGGTAGGATGGTTGTTCTTGAGAATACTTCGGCCATTTGACGTTTCCGTAGCAGTTTTATCCTCTCCGAGGGTGATTCGAATGATTCGTATTTCGAGGGCTGGCCAAATCTTCTCCATCGTGAAGTTCGTTGAACCGCTGCCGAAACTGATTCATCAGAGATGGATAGGTTGAAAGGAATAAAGATGGAAGGAAGATATTCCCGTGACCGTGATCGCAGAAATAACAGGTGTAAAGCCAAGGACCGCACGTCGGAAAATTAGACGCTCGCCATACATGGGCGCTTAAAGATCCGGCCGTTTTGCGCCCGCCTTCAAGCTCGCAGTCATCGTCCTGTGGGGTAGATACACGTCAAAGTATGACAGCAGAGCGAGTTAAAGGCCTCAAAGAAAAAGGCATGAAAATGTGCTGCACGTACTTTCCGTCGATTTGGCTTCAAGGGTTCGCTGGTGGGCCAATTTGACTTCGAACGATCGGTCTGCTCATCGTAATCTAGGGTCTAAAACGTCCGTTTCGCTTATCCGCCTATATGTATTTGATGATGACTCCGGCAGCGGGCAGCATTGTGCTGCAGAAGCTCGTGTAAATGGAAAGCTGAAGAGTGTTGTGTCGAGTTTGGGCGTTTGATCAGATCTTATCTTGCCCATTATCGGGCACAAGATCTTATCTCATCCTAAATGGCTCCCACGGTTAGTCTGTTGAATAAGTACCACGATCGCATCCTATCGCATCTCGACGACGCTAGTGCAGCCCGCCTAAAGATTTCGGATCTTCACCTTTTCAACGAATTTGGCAAGACAAACACTCGCTCATAATGCCAGGACGGTCGCAATACAATCAGAAGACCTTCATCGTTGGGAAATGTGGGTGTCCACACCATCTTCGTTCCAATGTTGTGCTGAGGGAAAAGGCAATCGACATGCAGTGTACGCGATATTTTGGATTTCACGATGTGATACCATGACTTGGAGAAGGCGTGCTTCAGCTGTAGAGGTAAGTGTGCAATTTGGCGAGACTTTAACATGCTTTCTCATAAATTCTAACATACTTTCGGGCGACAAAGCCGTCGTCGAAGTCACGCATCTTTCTAGGTGTCAAATGCAGCATGAAAGGCGTCAATCCTTTCGCGTCTGTTTCCTCTAACGAACACTCGGATCCTGGGATTCATCTCGACGTGCCCCGAGCCCAACACCGTCTACTCACGCTCTGAGTTCCTCACAAACATCAAAGTCAAAATTTCAGCATATGCGGGTCTCTCGATCGCGGACCTGCTGGAGAGTCAAGAGGGAAATACTCAGTGGTGTCGTGGCGCGATTAGTCTTGAGGAAATGGTGCGTACGAAACTTTCATTCTCCTTTCATTTGCTCACGTCATCCTCAGCCCGACAGTGGCTCTCGCCGGGTCATTCCAGCCTGCATTTCTGCGTTAGCGCGCCCAGTACTCGAAATTCCCACTTCAGTTTCGTGAATGTGAGTGAATAACACCGTCTGCTCTTCATTGTCGTGCTGAGAAAGGACCCTCGAACCCTCGAAGTGCAACGGGCGGGACTTTCCGGATGTTTCATTCTCGTAGCGAGGTGCATAGGCGTTCCATTCAGCAAAATAACTCCTTTATTCATGCCCGTCGCAGCATCCTGTAGCTCGGACATCGAAGCCATCGCCGACGTTGCATCCTGTCTTGCACGACTTGGGCATATGTACGTCAAGCATCACTTCGAATGCGAATTCGACGTGCTATGCAGGCCTGGGAAGCTATATTCGACCATAAAGGATGAGAACCGATCCAACGTATTGAAATGCGTACACGCTGGAGAGTAGAGGAGGTGGTCAATGGCGGCATTCGGCTGTGTTCAGCGGCGCTCAGACGGTGCGTACGACCATAATTCCCTCCTTTCGTTCTCTCAAATTGTACACACCACACAGCCTGCCATGAAGTCTCAGTGTCGTTGCTTCTCGTGGGCACCATCCTGTTGCTGCCACTCCGACAGTGCCCACCGGCAAGTTCAAACAACGTTGGCCTTCCTGCGAGTCCTCTCGTCCTCAACGGCCCAGTTGAGGTGCTCAAAGTCTGGGGGTGTATCCTCAGGTACTACATCTCTGAACACCAACACCACCGACGTCAGTTGTTCGGGCTCCTGGGTCTTCCACCCGAGTATAACACCAAAAGCTCCCACTTTTACCACATACACCTGGCCTTTCGCGACAGGAGGGGCGGGGTGGAGAGGAATAGGATCTCTGGTGGCGGAACGTGATGAGTTCCTCTCAGACGGTAGGTTACCACAATTCCACTTCTCCTTTTTTTCACTAACATCGTTATCAGCTCGATCACGACTCTCAACGTTGTTGCAACCAGGCTTAAGCAGCCTGAATCTCCCATCCATCACTCTCGTGCGTGGAGACAAATTTGGAAAACATCTATGGACACCCTTGTCTCGTATGAGCTCTGCACCTTGAACGTGCGGAGCCCGCCGCCAATTCTTAGACATATAGAGACCCTATTTCACGGACGTGGCGAAAGGGAGAGCGGCACGGGACATCCTGCACGCGGCATCCTGTCTGTCCTTCCTTGAGAACTACCCCTTATTCATTCTACCCTTCTTCTCATTCAGCTCGAGGAGGAGATGTTCATAAATCGATATGCGATGTTGAGCCAATCAGCAACTCCGTCTGCGTACTGCTTCCAGCTTCGATCATGACAAGAACCGCCATACAGAGCTCTCACCAAAGTCTTGCCGTATTGCGGAGCCAAGCACCGAGTAGGCTCTCTTAGCGTTCTCCCCGTCTAGCCGATGCTGATTGTTCGTCTTTTATTATTTAACCCCGCTGGTCAGGGAATTCCTTTGGTTCTAAGAAGCCTACGAAGCCAGATTGAATCCCTTGCTCGGGGATGTCGCAGAAGAGCACTCTCTGGCGGCAAATGGCGATATTTCCATACTGCCCTCAGTTCACTCACCGCCTCTTGGGTAGCCGCGAACTCAGAATCGCTAAATTTTGACCATTGCATTGTTCCAGTACGCATTCAGCAGCAAAGGACCCGAAGAAAGACAAGCTTCTCGGCCGCCTTCGCCCTTTTGTGGTTATACTCGTACCCACACACCATGCACCGGAGAGAACCGTTAATTCCAAATCCTTCATTTATACCTTCTCTTTGTCTTTGTCTTGTCCCAGCGTGCCCGGTGATCTGTAAGCTCGTCTGCTGCGCGTCACGCTCCTTTCCATCATTTTCCTCTCTCTTCGCAGGTTCTCTTGCTCCTTCTCACCCCAGTGAAACCTTGGACCATTCCGCTTTCTTTGTCTGCTCGGCGATGTTTTGAGCGCGAAGGTCACCACCGACCCTCCCACTTTGCCTCTGTTGGCACTCGCTAGTATGGGAAGGGCAGGTCTATTTTGCGTTGTCGACGAGGAAGCAGGGATGGACAAGTGGAGAAGCAGCGGGGGTCCGGCTTGATTGTCGGGAACCTAAAGACGATGTTGAAATGGATGCAGAGGTTTTTACCTCCGTCCTTAGAGGGTCCTAAGATGACAGGGAAGGCGTCATCATCGCGAACCAGGGGGAGTGGGAACGCACCGAGGAGGTGGGGCTGTTGGCAGTAGCCGGGTGTTCTTGTGTCCCTTGCGTATAGTTCTAGGTTACGTTGCAGTAGCCGTGCTGTTGATTGCGTGCGTGCGCCAGCGGTCGGGTTGGATTGACCACGAGTCCTCTGTGACACCGGACCCCCAGGGGCGAATACACTACGCATAGAGCGCCGCTAGACGCTCAGCGCTGGTGATAGCTGGATCCGATTTGACAAACATAGACATTCTTCTACACCGTCCTTGTTCGAATCGCTTCATTCTTCACACCATCAACGTGCGCATAAATGCTTAGTCCCTAGGAAGCCACCATGGTGATGATGCCGGGCGTGTGTTTTATTTTCTATCTCACTGCTGGTGGGTCCTGATGTTCTTCTCGCAAAAACCAATGAAGCATTTGTTTTCAGACTTCGCAAAAGTATTACTATATGGAGTACCGAGAACCTAAATGGAGTACCGTCGGTACTCGAAAAGGTAAACCGCATTGGGGATGCTGGAGAATGACCTAAATTTTCCAGCTTCGAGAATCCGCCCTTGGCGGCGGTGTCTATCTGTCCGTTTGTCGAAGATAGTACTAATATGCAACCTTCTCATGACCCCAATTTGACGTCGTATCTTGCTCTGTGCACTTATTACAAACTATGTCTGCGGCATCTGCTCGATGTTTCTCCTGGTGTCGCCTGCTCACTCGATGGGGGGCCAAGGAGCAAAGCACAGAGACGAAATCTGGCGAAGTGAGTAGCCACTCAGGCTGTACAATCTCCCAGACACATAACTGCACCCAGAAACGGCCAGAAAATCGACTAGCAAGTGTCCCAGAAGCAACGTCTGCAAAGAACCAGGTTACGGAACCGAAATCTGATAAGGTGAGGAGGATTGTTCATGTCCTGTAGACTCTGACGAACATGCACGTTCAGAAATTGTCTGAAAATACTCCGGCGGGCGCTCCAACAAAAATGCAGTACATCGCAGCCAGCGGGGAACAGGCTCTGAAGTTGTTGCAATTTGCAGCCAGCGTCATACCAGTTCCATTACTGCAAGATGCAATCAGAGTTGCACTGAAAATAATCGAAATATGCAAGGTCAGTGAAATTCTGTACTAGGAAGAATGTAAGACGGTTCACACTATGCATATCTCAGGAAGCATCAGCTGTTGAACAGAAGATCAAAGAGTTGCAAGACAGGGTCGGCCATCTCATGATTGTTATTGTTGACCATGTAACAGCCCAGAATGAAGAAGGTAGTAAGGAGGTAGTCATGCAGGCCGCGAAGGGGATTGAGAGGGATATCGAGGACCTGCTCAGGTGGGACTCTCATAATTTCTATTACAAGACCTCCGTCAATTTTTGAGTATCTTATGACTTACAGCACTCTAACAACAATCAATGAAGATTTAAGCCAAGTGTGCAAACAGAATGAATGGTTATTAGGCCTATACACGGAGCTCAATATGAATGTGGTTGAAAGTTGTCTACAACGGCTTTCTATTGCCCTAGAGAAGTTCAAGGTATGTCTTTGGATAAATATTCTTGGCTTCGTAGTCTGACATTATCCATTTCCAGCTTGCTAACGACCTTCGCGACTCTGATCTCCTCCAGGAACTCCATGTCCGCCTGAACAAGATGGTCAACAAAGTCGATGATATGCACAAAGATATGAAGCATGTGGTCAACGTGGTGGAGAATATTCAGGAATACGTGTCCAGGATCGAGCAAATGGCCATGCTACTCCCATCAGGTACAGTCATTCGACAACAGATGCCGCTGAAACCGGAGGTCTTTCATGGGCGAGATGACTTAGTCAAAGACCTTGTGCAGTTTCTCCTGCATGAGGAAACCTCTCACGTCTGCATTCTTGGCCCTGGTGGGATGGGAAAGACTTCGGTATCCCTTGCCGTTGTCGAATCACCTCTCATCAAGGAACGCTTTCCGGATGGAAACTGTGTGTGGGTTCCTTGTATTGAAGCGACGTCGGCGACTCTCTTCCTCGAAATCCTGTATGTCCAACTGCAGGTATCAGGCGATAAACAGGTCACGCTCGAGAAGATCATTACTGAACTCGATACCCTGAAAGAGCCCCGCCTTATCTTGCTCGACAACTTTGAGACACCCTGGAATTCACCTCACGGAACCCAGAAACAGGTTGAAGATATACTCCGTTCACTGGCCAAGCTGCACCACATCGCGATCTTAGTCACTATGCGTGATTCGTACCCTCCGTGTATGAACACAATTGAATGGCAAATAAAGAACATCCAACCTACGGACGAAGAGGCGTGCCTTCGTATTTTCCACCAGATCAACCCTAGTTCGAAGGATGATCCAGATGTTGGCCGCTTACTAACTGCGCTGGGGCACATGCCTTTTGCTGTCACGCTTATGGCAAACCTAGGAAGGGAAGGGAAGTCGACGGCCAAGGACTTGTTGGACGCATGGTTGGAATCTGGACCAGACTTACTTTCTGACAATCCCGAGGAGAGCATGAATCAAAGTATAAGCCTCTCTGTTGAGAGCAAACTCGTCAAGCGAAATCCCAATTCCCTTCTCCTCCTCTCTATCCTCTCCTTGTTGCCAGCAGGAACCACCAAAGAGAATCTGCGTTGGTGGACTCCAGCACTCAAGACATCAATGATTCCCGGAGCTATCGCCACTTTATCGAGGGCAGCATTACTGGTTGAGAATAAACAGCAAAATTCCGATTCTCCAGTCCTCTTTGTGGTTCCTGTCATCCAGTCATTTATGCGGCAGCATGACCGAATTGCAGAAGAGATATGGAAGCAGATGCATTTGTCATGTTGTCAATACATCCTCGACCACGCTTCCCGCTTCTTCGATGATCCCACATTCCCTGTCAAATCAAAAGCGCTTGCAGCTGAAGACACCAATATCCAGTCCATCCTTTTCAGTTCACCTCCATTGCAGCTGACTGTTCCGTTCGATAAATCCATGGAAGCTCTCATTGCCTTCAGCTGGCACCGTTGCGACACAAAGCCTAGTCTTCAGATTGCCGACCACGCTGTAACAATGGCAAAAGCCTCTCAAAACAAACGATACATAGCCTCAGCAGTATGGAGTTTGGGCAGGACGTATTTCCAACTCGGTGACTATGAGCTTTCCTATGACCATCTCCAAGATGCCTACCAGCTTTTCAACACCCTTCCTCTGGATGAGGTTGAATCGCAACAGCTTGGCGGACAATGTGGGATTGATCTTGTTGATGCTGTGCGGATGAAAGGTGATACTGGCCAGGCAGTTTCCTTGGCCCGGTGTGTTGAAACGAAGTGCGCCGCCCTTTCAGATGGTCTAGTACATGGCCGGAGTCTGGTTTATCTTGGGCAAGCTCTGTATGAACACGAAGAACGGGAGGAGGCCTTGGTCTACCTGGAACGTGCTATTCTCATGCTGAAGCCCGTAGGGAATGCCCCTAACCTCGCCGAAGCATATCAGGTCATTTCCCGGGTTCATTATGACGAAGGGAGGCTCCCGGAGGCACTGGACGCTCTTGAGGAGGCGCGGGCGCATGCCGAATTAAGTGGCAGTCCAAATATTCAAGCAGACATCTATCTAGAATTTGGCAAGGCCCTATTCAGTGCTAACAGAGACACGGAAGCCTGGAGGTATATCGAAGTGGCGCTAATGAAGGCATCACATGTAGGGACTCGACTCACGATTGCACGAGCATTGCAGTACATGGGCTACGGGTACCTACGCAGAGGCGATTACAAGAATGCGTATGGCGCCTATGAGACTGCAGCCAAGAAGTACCTTGGTACTACCAATACCCGGGTTGAGGACAGGTGCAAGGAGAACATGACCAGAATTCAGCAGAAGGAAGAGAATCCCGATGCGGTCGTTGGCTTTTACAGACCTCACATGGACGTCGACAAATCCTTTTTCTACCCCCACTTTCAAGTATCTGCAAGCGATGCGCCCATTCCCGGCTCTTAGCTTCATTCACATTCCAATCGCCAGATTCTTTACATATCTACGTACTTCCGTAATTATTCACTTCTGAATCAGTATGTGGAGTGTACATTTCCGCTCATGGGACGCGGGCCTGAAGCTTATTCATTTTGCTCGTCCTCGGCGTTGAGGTTCAAGCTGGATGGGCGGGTCGCGAGGAAGATGCGATCTCGTCCAAGCAAAGGTGCCCAGAGCACAACCTGCCCCTTACAAGCTTGTTCACCTTACCAGCCTTCCTGGGTCGCGGTTATGAAAGGTGCGCATACGGGCCGTATTCCGTGCTCAAGTGAGTTAGCGACCCCTCCGCCGTGCACGGGCAATACGGCTACATTCAGGAAAGGGGTCGTGGTGGCTTGAAGGAGCAATTAGCACGTCAGCAGAGAGAATAGAAATTTAAGAAGGCACCTGATCGCCGACGAGCTCGACCGAGTGAAGGTTTGGATGTCAAAAGGCGAAAAAGGCGTCGCATTTAGCTCTCTCATACAACTGCATCTTCGTCGTCGAGCGTTGAAGGACATGGCCACCCTCGGCAGTAATGCGCTCGAGGGTGGTTGAATAGCGCCCGCCGTTAGATGGACGCCGTCTGAGGTTGAGTGTCGACAGTTGGGTATGTAGCGGGCTAGGCAGACGAATCGGGGTGGCCGAGCTTCGTGAATGGTTTTGAAGGGCGACCGAATATGTTTTCGGGAATCGTAAAGGGGTCGAGGACGTGCAGGGGGTCTAATGCAAGGATTAGAACGTCACAAAAGGGAGATAAACAAGCGAACTTACCTCATGGAAGATGCCAGGATCTCTTACATGGCACCAATCCCATCCCAGACATCCGTCTCCCGTCCTATGGGGCCACAGAGCATGATAGAACAAAGCAAGATCTTGCACCAGGGGAGCTTGGAACCTAGGGTGCGAGAGCCGAGGCTGCAGCGATGGCGTTTCCTGGACCTTTGTGTATCGAGTCGGAGGATGCGAGAGGGGAATTCCATGAGTGCATGACGGTATGCAGGTGCTACGGTGCAGGAAATCCAGCAGGTCTAGATAGCTATGTTAGGGATTGAAACAAGACAAAATCGTACATACTCGTACCGTATTGCCAGACTCTGCGTCACCTCTAGCTGATCTAACCGTCGGTCTATCAGCGACGTAGATGGCGCCTCGCTTCACGGGCTTGTGGTGTCCAACATCGGCGTTGAAATAGTGCGGGCTTAGGGTGAGCGAGGTAATGACCTTGAAAACATTCGTCAGAAGAGAATGGCGAGACGAACATATATAACATACCTGGGCACTAAAGCAGCGGACAAGTTTCTTGAGTCTTGCTGTTCTTCCCTCCCATGAGACGGAGTCTGCACCCTAATATGCACCCCAGAGAAGTGTGCCCCTCGCCCCGGGGTAGAAACCCCGGATAGTTGCCACCGACAGTCGCACCACGAAGTCCATGAGGATGAGGATGAGGTGGGGATCGAAGGCGTTGATAGTCGTCGTAGACATATAGAATGCGTAGAGTCAGAGCTTTAAATGAAATTTCGATGAAGAAATATACCAATGATCATGATGACAGACGATGAAGAGAGGAGTGCTGGTGAGTCCTTGTTTGATTGCGGCACAGCCACGCAGATCCTCGATAATCTCACTCGGCACACTTTCAACTTTTGTGAGCCTATGATCATCTCTCACAGCCTCCCATATCATACCCTCCTCATCACTGTCATAGCCGCCGCCGCCTCTGCCGCCGCGCTTCCTGACAATAAGCCAG
>JANKHO010000213.1:3645-32472 GCA_027627235.1 Agrocybe chaxingu | reverse complement strand
GCCCTCTCCTTCCACGTCAGCATTGGCAGCACTGGTTGCGACAGTACCCCTGCGCACCGTCGTCCGTGCCCTCCGCGGCAAATGACTTCTATGCGGCTCGATGAACCCCTTTCCGCTCATCCTTCCTTCCGGTGCTGCTCCCGTTACCCCGGCTGGTCTGCTTTCTCCTCTCCCTTCTGCTCCTCTCCCTCCTCTCAGTTCACCTCTGCCTTCACCCCTGCTTCCTCCTCTTCCATCCCTCCCCGCAGCTCCAGAGCCTAGGTAAAGCGAGAGCGAGGGCCGCTTCCGGGTACCAACACCTACACCCGTATCGGGAGAGCCAACGAGGTCCGGCGACGAAAGCGAAACTTTGTGCGCGAGCGAGTCGGAGTCGAGCGGGAGGGGCGTGATGAGCGTGGAGGAGGAGGCGGAGGCGGGGGAGTCGGTGTCGGAGCGAATGGGAGGGGATGTTGGTGGATATGGGGTTGAGGGTGTTGAGCTGCGTGGGGGCGGGGTTGGGTTCGGGGTTGGGCCATGATGACGATCTCCCGTGCTACGTGTAGGGAGAGGGGGTTGGCTAGGTTGGGAGCAGGGATAGTGGTACGGGCCCGGGTAGGGAGTCGGACAGGAATAGAATGCGCTTGCGCTTGGGACGGGGTTGGGATCGTGATTTGTGAAGTACGTGGGGTGCGTTGGGAAGCGGGCTGGTCAAGCGAGTAAACGGGGGTGCGCTGAGCCTGAGCTGTTATATACGTCGACGGCTATCGCTGTCGTTGCTTGAATGTCGGGTGTTGAGTAAGTAGCGGCGTCTTGCTCTATTCTAGCTCTTAGCTAGCGTTCGTAGGTGTAGGTGCTTCTCGCTCCGAATCCCGATGAAAGGACTAGAGTGAAGTTTGAACGAGTAGTGGGTGGATGGCAGGTCCCAGGACGCTGGATCGCTGTACGCAGGAAGTCGACGTCGGAGGGAAAAGAGGTGGGGGTACCGAGCCGAGGAGAAGCGTCCAAGTGAACTGGGCAGAGGAATCAGCGCTCGTCATCAACAGCCACAGTTTTCGTGATGACAAGCGTATTTGAGCGAACGGCGAAGATATGTATATGTGGGGAATGAAAGAAAAAAGGAACTCGAAACGTGGTGGAGTGCCAGGAGTGGAGCGGACGATGACGACGATGAAAGACGTACCGGTAGGAAGCGGACCTCTACAGCTTGTAGGCGTTGGCTCTATCGTCTCCAGGAGCGCCTTCAAGTTTTAGTTCCAGTGTCCGTTGGTTGGAATTCTAGATCTTGCAGTTGTCCGAGCGTTATGTGGTGAAAGGTGTTATGTGGTGAAAGGAAGGAAGGAGGTACGATGTGCGTCCACCTCCGCCACTTATACCCCGAGTGTAGCGTTAACGTTATCGGCGATGACTTGAACGAGGCGGAGGGCGAGAGAGGCGTGTACGGACATGCAGTGGACGCGAGGTTGGCGCGAGGATGGCGATGGTTGGAAGTTAACTTGGTGGTTCGTAGTCTTGGTCGTCGTGGTCGTGGTCGTGGCCTGCTTTGATGATGAAATGAAATCGAAACACACCGAAATCGAAACAAACCGGAAGGTGGCCATGGGTGGCCCGGCACCGGGATGAGTAAGCCGGCTGAGGAGAAGGAGCCAATCGGAGGAAAGACACGGTGCCCGGAAAGGAACGTGCGCTTCGGGTCAGGCCGGCCGGTGAGGGAAGGAGAAACCAAAGCCCACCGCGAAATCGAGAATTCTGCCTTGATCAGGCTCTAACTTCATCTACACGACTCGAGCTGCTCACCGCAAGTGAAGTAACCCATACACCGTACCCTAACAGAGGACGACTGCGCATAAGCTATCACCCCATCGAAGACACCCCGAAATGCACGCCTCCTCCTCGCCTGCCAGTGTCATATGTGCCCCACTCCCCACGCCCAAAGACGCCAGAGCCATGCACAAAGAGACGCGGGTCTTATCGTCCAAACAGCTCTCCTCTCCTACACCATGTCATCGCATTTTGTCCATCTTACACTCACTAAGGCCGGCGTCCCTGCATGACATTGCTCGTCGGGCCTACTAATTCATCCATCGTCATGGTCTGTCCCGGGTTTATTGAAATTATTCTGATCCTCGTCCTCACCGATGAGCGGGGGCGTACAACCACGATTAACCACGACAAACCTCGCCGCCCAACGTGTTGTTCCGGGTATGGCACTGGTATGTGAGAGTTGTCATCGCTTTAGGAATTGTACCCACCGCACATGTGCTGCGCGCAGTCACGGAGCACCGAGACCACTTCTCCAAACGCCCGGAGGACCACAGCAACAATCCCTGCATAGCGTCTCTCCGTCGTCAGGCGTACTCTCCCAAGGACCACCCTCGTGCCTTTGTCTTGTCAGATACACACCCTCCTGCGCATCCATATCCGTATCCGGACACCGTTCCCCGATCCCTCGACCCTCAGTTTGTCCGCGATCCTCAATCCCCGACCCTCAGTTTATCCCCGATCCTCATTCCCGTACTGTACTCGCGCCCACTACACCGAAGGACGCATCGCATCCACGTCGAGCGCTCCACACCGTGCTCATCATAGTCAGCGTGGGTTCTTGATATGTACGGTGGCGCCAATTGTGTGTGGCGGGCGCGGTTTCTGCTGAGGATAGGGCGATTTTCGATTCTTTGTGCTAGTGGGAAGCCTATCGGTGGGTGGGTGGCTGCTCGTGGGTGTTTGCTCTGGCATCATGGTTCAGAGTGTCTAGTTCCGGGGGTGGTGTTGGGCTGCGAAGATCGTCGATCGTCTACATAAGAGGATGGTGGATATAATATGTATGGCGCGAGCGACGATTCAGACGTTGGGTTGGGTTGGAAATGTGCATCTCCAACCGCGTCCAACTTCGGCTAAGTTAATTTCGGACTCACCCGCGCTGCAACGTTCACGGACGCCCTCTCTATGAATTGCGAATCCGCGAACTGCGAATCTGACACCCCCGCTTCCCCTACGCCACCAACCAACCTCCCAACACCCGACGTATACACCTACTCACCGCTGCACATCCTCGCGATGCGCCTGCTCGATGACGATAGTGGGTGGATGGGCCGCGGGCGCTGAGCGGCAGGGTGAGGGTGGAATGGAAGAGGAAGACGGGGAGGATGGAGACGAAGAGGAGGAAGAGGAAGACGAGTGGACAGGTCTCCAAGACGCATGGCGCGGGGTCCTGTCGTACGACGGCCTTGTGCGGTTGGCGGGTGTGCTGTATGGGGAGGGGTGGGTGGGAAGGGAGATGGGTGTTTCGTAGGATGGATGAGTGTGTTTCGTAGGATGGAGAGGGGTGTTTCGTAGGATGGATGGGATGGGGTGTGCTTTCGCGTTTCAAATTGCATAGACCCAACACTCACCTACATACTAGATAGAACACGCACACGCACACGCATTTATATGTTCTCGAGTTCGTATTCTTATCGTTTGTAGATTGTAGTATGTAGACTGTTTTTTGTATCTTCTTATATTCCCGGAAGGCACTTCGGATCTCGGGCCGCAGGCCGACGACCTTCCGACGACCTTCCGAAGACTGGCACAGCGTTTCTCTCCTTCCTACCACCACGGACAGCTAGCTCTCCTCCTCTCGCTGCTCCCTACCTCTTCTAATTACCTCCGCTAACTGCTGTCATCTCCTTCCGGGCCGGCGCTGGCGTCGGCGTTGGCTCTTGCTCTTGCTCGTGCTTCGAGGCAGGTGTCCCTGTAGTTCTTATCGATTTCATACCATCGATGACGAAGTCTTGTCTGATTCGCAGCAGCTTGTCAATAGCTACGGTATATACCGCCTCTTTCTCCGTTCCATCCAACCTCCTCTCCACCCCCTCTCTATTCATCCCCGTACATGACCAAGTTCCAACACACATCACTGGCCCCGACCCCGCACCAGGAACAGGAGCAGACCTGCCAGCTTTACCCTCGACACAGCGCGTCGTCCATATCCCTATCTTATCTTGAGGACAGGCGCGAGTGCGAGAGGTATCAAAGCGGGAGCTCCTGCTCCTGGGGCGGGCGGGCGATGAGGCGATGTTAGAAGATGGTCGTGATCATGTCGATGGCCCTTGCACAACGCTGATGATACGACTTCGATTCATCCCATATGCATCCCCGTTCCGCCCTTCTTTACCACCCCATATTATCAGACCCTCACTTGAGGGGGCGTCGTGTTGACATGGGTAAGATGTATCGCACGCAGGTCACTATCTGCTAGCTCTCCTCGTCTCGCATTAGTTCCCTCCCCTCCTTGCCAGCCAGCAGGCTGTTCAGGCGTTCCGGTTCGCAATGACTCTGGCTCTTCTAGCGTTGACCTTTGTCTTTGGGCCTTTGGCTCAAACACTGACTTTGGCAAGGCTCTTACTCTACTTGTTCGCTCGAGTCGGTGGTGGTTCTTATTGATGTCATACGTTGACGACCTGCTCATCTGAATCAGACTCGTGGCAGCCTTACATCGTCAGCAGTTACATAGGTGTGTCAAATCGTAAGTAAGCATACCGCCTCGTGTTTACCTTATCTCACTCTGCCTCTCTCCATCCAGTTACATCGCTCGACACAAACACCACTTGCCCCCTCCCCCCCCCGCACCAGGATCAGAAGCAGAGCTGCCCGCTTACCCCCACCATACCGGGTCGCTCATATCTCGTCAACGGATACTGGCGTGGGTGTGCGAAAGGCGCCAAGGCTGCTCCTGGGGCGGGCGATGTCGATGAAGGTTTATGGTCCCGTGCATTATTACCAGATGGCAAATCCCTTTGTCATACGGTTTCGATTCTGGGGTGGGTGATTGGGTAGCTGACATGCGTGCGGGAAGCTTCCTTCCTGAGGTGCTCGTGCGCCCATCCACCAGCCTCCATACAACCTCGCTTCAGCCTATTCCTCTTCCTCCCATCAGCACTGAGTCTGACGCACGCCGGCCAATCAGCCTCGACCTACCCCGCGAGCACGACTGCCCACTCCACTCTCGATAGACCGTGTTGCCCGGCTTTTTTGGGTACCGATGGGGCTGCGCGAGAGTTTTGGGCTTTGGTGCTTGTGGGGTGGGCGATAGGCCTGTCCCGCCTACTTCCACCACTGGAACTTTGGCTGACTCGGAAGCTGAGATGATCCACTGAGACTTCAAGTCCCCAGTGAGATAATCACGCCTCCTTTGCTCAGCGCTCGGTATTGACAACGACACCAGGCCCTGGCCTCGATCACGATTCACGACGCCGGAACTCCGAGTCTGCTTTGCCCACACCAGCGCCAACTGCATAAATCAGCGCTCATAAATTTGGAATCTCAGGTGCCCAGGATAGGGCCTTGAGTGTGGGCGCTTCACGGTTCACCGTACGTCCCAGGTATTTTGAATAGTGTGCACAGCAGTTTGTCTACTATCTAAGAGCATCAGCGACAGCATGATAAGATCTATGCATATCTATGTGGGCAGCCTTCATATTCCAGCCAATTATCCACCGCCGCGACCTCATCCACAACCCACTTACAGAAGATGTCTCCCGCCTCTCAGTACCATGTTGAACATGTCGACCATCCATCACGGCCTGCTTGGTTTAATCACCCTTACCTGATAACCCGGAGCTCCCAAGTCTCGTATTTATGGTACTGCATCCCGTCCCAAGCGCCCGTCCTTCGAGGCAGGTTGGAGGGGCACGTATCGCCCTTCGCCGAGCACCACACAATGTCGCAACGTTATCTTTTGAGCGGGATGGAGCTGCGCAGGGACGACGAACGGTGGTACGATCTACTCCTGCACGACTTGAGCGACGCGTGTCTGGCCGATCGCGTTTCTCTAGGGCCGTTCGAATCAACGGGACCCTTGGTGGAGGGTGGTCTTGTTGGAGTAGGCGATGGGAAAGCAGCATTGTATAAGAAGAATGGAGGGGACCGGAGCGTAGAGGTTTATGCGATAACGGACGATGGGAAGCTGGAATTGGCGCGCACCCTTCGTGAGCCTGCCCAGGTTCCAAACGAGCAGCGAATTTTCATGCACACGTCTGGACTGCCATCTTCCGCCCTGCTTCAATGCACCTCCGACACGGTGGTCACGGCGGACACCTACTGCAGGTACCCATCGAGTGTGCGACTGACACGCTGGTCCTCCGATCCTCGACTACTGGAACACCAGACCGTGGACTTCATTCGAGGCCTCAGCTCGGATACTCAACGGGAGTCACACCTCCGTGGCCACGCCTACATCCTCCCTGCCAAAGCCTTCATGACTGCAAGTTACGAACACACCCTCGAGGCATACGATAGCGACCCCATCACCATCATCCGGTCCTTCACCTCCGACACTCTGGCCTTACAATGGACCACTGCGATACCCCAGGAGAATTCCAAACTCCTCTTTATTCCACGCCGAAATGCCGCACTCGCGTTGGGACTCACTTGGAGCGTCGAGGAGGGATATTCCTCTGCGAGGACGAAGGTGGCACTAGCGACGCTGGACGCAGCGTCTGGGTCTATCCTTGCCACCCACATCCTGCCCGACCCTCAGAGTCCGTGCGGCAATCTATCCGAAGCCATCGGCGACGCAGATTTGACGCCGTCAGGTAACCACCTCGTCCTCATCTTCGGGGATGGACAAGTCGCCGTTCTCGACGTTGACGAATACCTCGAGAATGGGTTTAGTTCAGTAACAAACCCTGAGGGAAGAATCATAACGCACCCTTTCCCTGAGGTGCCAAGTTCGACTCCGAAGAACAAGAAAGAACGGAAGGCGCGTGAGGAAGGGTATTGGTCCTGGGTCGACAAAGCATATTATGGCGATGGGCAGGTGGTTCTGCGACCGGGCGTAGGAGAGAAGAAGCCAACGGGGTTCGCTGTGGTCTCATGGGAGTAAAATTGGAAAGGTTGATGTTTGCTTGCATTTTGAAGAAAGTTATAACTTAGAGTGTTCAGTGTGTTCCTATCTTGCCGAGCGAAATCGCTAACGGGTGAGCGATAATGTATCTACGAGTGAAGGTAGGCATCGACGGGCTCCACCTTTGGCTCACAGGTGTCCGAGATAGAAGTCGGGAAAGTCACTCCAGGCGCTGATCGATTCCCTAGAGAAATCAGACAGTATTCAAGTGATATTTTCTCTATATTTCAATCTAATCCAATCCAACCACATCTCGTCGACCAACTCTACCTCTTCCTCCACCTCGTCGAGCCTCAGAACCCCCATCCATCCACTGTACCGAGATGCATAGGATGTCACCTCGAGCCCCACACGCCTGATCCACACCCGTATCGAGGGTGGCGTTGGGCCTCTATGGGCCAACGTCTTCATGTGCAGTTCCCCCCGGTTTGGTCTAACCTCGTTCACGCGAGCGGTGCAGTGCTCTTTTCGGATTTCGTTCTCCTCGTCTTGTGATGCTTCGTCCACTCGCTCGGCGTATGGGACATCGACCCGAGAGAGTAGGTAGAAGAACAAATTTTCTCGCATGAAGGTAGCTTGTGTCTACCTGGATCTCTCCCCGATTTCCTGAACTGCAAAGGCTTTGGCTTCCGTCTAACGAATACCAGTGTCAGACGTGGACTGGGTGGTCATTTTGGTGAACTCTTGATCTTACCCTCTATGCACTGATACGGAACAACGCGGCGCTAAAGGACTTGCAAGAAGCAAAATCGGATCGAGAAAATGATAGAGCAGTAAGGGTTGTACATTCAGAAGACGGGCAGAAAGACCACATCCAGGATGGGCCTCCCGTATTATTTGTACAGTTTATCCAGTATGCAGTGGCTCAAACTGCGTTAGTCCGCTTCAGGTTCACGCCCACCAAGGATAGAGGTCCCCATATGTATCGGGAATAGTCACCCACTCGACCTCTTCGTCCTTCGACATCTCCAAGAAAACCTCCTTCGCTTTCTTATCCTGTGGCTGCTCTGTTGCAGGAATGCAGTTTTCCATCGTCGAATGTTTATCCTCGCCCTGGCGGCGCACGACTAGGATCGTGTCCTTCCCTTCGTACGATGTGCCACAGATGGCGATCCATTTGATGTCTGCGTCTTTCAATATGCGTTTCAAGACGTCGGGTATATCTACGTCGCGGGATTCTCCTCCCGTGGCTCGCTTTATCCAAGCCTGTGCTTGGGCGATGGAGAGCTTGTATCCTGCGGCTTTGTACACCATCTCTGAGCTGAACGGAGATGTCAGTGAATATTAAACAAAGAGTAAGCATTGCTGCCTCACATGTTCCGAGAATTGTGTAGGATTGTATCGGGGAGGCGTTTTATGAAGTGTGTGGACTGGCATCAATAATTTGCGAGGGGTTTATGTACCGCACCGTACTCGCCACGTAATTGGATCGCAAGGAGCCTGACTTCGTGGTTGTGAAGGCCACCGATGATCCCGAAGAAATATCCGACGTGGTGGTAGCATGCCTCGAGGTGAAGAAACACAAGCTGAAACTGAACAAAAAAAAACGACGAAGGCTTGCGCAACGTCTGGCAGCTTCGGGAATCCGCCAGTATCCTGTCTGGAAAGCAGTGTCACAATACTTTCAGGGGAATTCTGGTCAGCAGGGAGAATTTCTATGGGCCTACAGGAAACCAGGGTTCCTTCCCCCAGGGGTTTGGGCTTGAATGCGGCGTAAGGGTTGCACAATTTTCTTGGTAAGGTAAGCAACGAGGTGAGGAAATCACTGGGGGATGTACTAAGGAACGTCGCTTAGGATTTGCGAAGGATGCAGGAATCAAATATGTCTTTGATTGCGTAGATAGACACCCGTCCCCATGGTTCGTTTGTAAACTTCGCCCCTTCACAATAAACGAGGCTGTGTATATAACACTATCGCTTTACCTGGCAGGTTATTGATTGCATCTGAGTAGGTGCATCTTGGGCCGCCCACCGAGAGATGGCTAAGAGATAGGGACGAGAAGGATGCTCGTTTCCTCTCACCACTACAACATACAACAAATTCCAACAACTGGAACTTCTCCCTCCCGCACGAAATAATTCCAAGGCGAACTATGCACCCTGTCTCTGTGCGCCCTCCAACCCTAACTCGAGCTACACCAATCTAGTTGTCCCAGTGCGCTAGAGTGATCAAGGGACTGAGCGAGGCATAGGCTATCACCCCATCCACACCTCGACACCTCAAGTTAAATGAACCTGGCTTTTCACGACCCACGCAGCCTCTCACCTTGTGGCCTTACATATCTGGATCTCGTTCTCTTCGTCCTGCCGCACTTTGTCTGCTCACTCGGCGTATGGGACAGTCCTGACGCGTGGCTCTCAAAAAGCCTCTAATACGGCACGAGGATAGCGTCATCTGGCGACCGAGGAAGGGGAGTTCGAGAGCGTTATGACACCTCATAGAGGGAACTGTCACAGGTCTAGTGTCTTTTTCTAGCACTTTGGATCGCGGAGCCGCCGGTCCGACGATTTTCTACTCCGACGCGATCCGCTTCTTTCTGGTTTCTTTTCAACCACCACCACCATCACGCACACACAACATCTCGGAGGCACTGGCGAACCACGAACTTGAACTTACTAGTACCAGCATTGGGCAGCTGGCGTAAGCTTTTTGCTTTCATTTGTCTTTGGCTTGTCCTTCAAGCTTCAAGCTTCAAACTTCAACATTGAACTTTTGCTCATGGTTTTCCTCTTTCTCCTGTACGTGGCGGTTTTCACAAACCTTCACTCCCTTATCGATGATATATCCCGCTTATCTGACTCCTTCAGCTACTCATCTATGCTATTGATTTTCATCTGGTGGAGTTCTGCTGCTGATAAATACAAGCGCGATTCTCTCGTGAGTCTCGTCCTTTCTCTTATTCCCTCTTTCCTCCCTCGGTTGTCCCAGCAGAAAATTGCTCCTCCTGTGGCGGGAAACATATACACCAACTTTCACTGGCACGCGACACCTTTGAAAACTCCCAGCCAAGTGGTGTTCAACTGGCGTACCTTCATCATCTCGCCTGGGCTGCTATGCACTCGCTGACCCCTTCTCCTTCCTGTCGTTTTTTCACCGTCTTCGGCCCACGCTCGTCTTCTCGATCGCTTCTATCTCTCTATTCGTCTTCCCACTTCGCTCTCTCCCAACCCTGACAGGACCAACCCACACGACGACCAAACCCCCCCACGAGCGCGAATACTCCGCACTTCGTCGCCCGGCATTGATGCGGGTACTGACACAAGTGTTTGAGGGGAAATCCGTTCGTGGTATTGCTGTCCTGCTCCTGGGATGGGCGGCAGGCTAAGATGTGTGCGTCGTGCGATCGTGTTACCCAGGCTTCCAATAGCGAATTGATGCCCTCTGCTGCACACCACCACTACCCGCCAGTCCTTTCGCCTAACGATAAGGTTCTCGGATGTATCTTGTCCTCGCCGCTCATTGTATTGCTCACTTCAGGTGGCACGCCAACCAACCCCGCCCCTCGAGCGCGACTGCCTCCTCTCGACAACCTTTCGTGGCCCATGTTTTACGGGTATTGACGCGAGTGTCAGAGGGTATCGGATGCTCCGCTTCTAGGGTGGGCCATGGGAGGGACTATACGTGCGCTGAGAGCCCGTATTTGTGATCCCTGCAAGGATCTGAGCGCGACCCCCTCGTTCACCCCACTGTCATATATTGATTTGCAGCACATCTCTGCTCGCCACTTTCCTTCCAGCCTGCGTGCCGGCCTACAACCAACCCCGCCCCACGAGCGAAAGTACACCTATCCTCGATATACCTCGTCGCCTGGTGTTTCATTTGGGTACAGACGCAACTATGCCGGGGTTCAGCCATTCTGCGTCCGTTCCTGGGGTGGGCTATCTTTCTTTCGTGTCTTCGTCGGCAATAAGAATGCGTCATTTGAGCTCTCCGACCTTTCCCTTCCTAAGCTCTAATCCTTTCCTGGACCAGCCCGCCGAGTTTACATTTCACTGCTCCATGAAGGGGTGCCCTACCCTCGGCACACTGTGTCTCCACGTCGTGCCCCAGTTCGTGACAATTCTATGATTATTGCCCACCACTCGTTACGTGCTCATCCGTGATGTGCGAGCTCCCCTTATTCAGCAATCGAGCGCCGAATCGCCGCCGGATCTCTCTCGTAATAGTATCTTCTCATTCTGTCCACTCGTGAGAAAGCCACCTTCAAGCTCTGTTTTTCAACCATCTTTCTGGCTAGGCTTACACTGGAAGTGGCCCCAGGATTCGTCTGACGTTGTTCTCGACATCTTGAATCCGTTTTTCTCGCTCCTCAGCTGCATATCCTCCAGTATGTATGGCAGCCTTTCAAAAGGCTGTTCAATTGAAAGTGTCATTATGGGAAGGTCGGTGGCGTCAATGTATGGTGTTGTGTGCCCGTAAGTCAAACCCTGGTCTTTTACGAAGGTGTCAAGCCGCTCAGGTGCTCCCTGTTCCATTCGTACTCTAATAGCACACCTTGGCTCGACATTAATAGCCTTGAACCCCTTGTTCATCAGCCATCTGACCATGATGTCGTAACGCTCCATCGCGGGCCCTGTATCGTATTTTAGGGCCATGTCGTGCTCGTAACAATAAAGCTTGGAAGTGAGCGCTCTTTACCACGAACTTCGACTTTTCTCTTCCCAAGTGCTCATCGTACCCCGAATCAAGGATGTCCAATTTATCATCCAACTTTGCATCCATGGTTATAGGGCTCTTCATTATTGCCCTCCTCAAGAAAATACTCGGCTCCTGGAACATGACGAAGGGGCCGTACCCACCAGGCCCTAAGCCCAAATTCTTAATCGGAAATGCCCTGGACCTCCCCATGAGCGACATAGGGCAGCATTTCATGGACGTCGGAGCACAGCTTCAAAGTACGTTGATGATCAGTCTACATTCTGCTCTTCGCATTTCTGAGCCGAGTTTTCTTGCTTATCTCTTGTAGGCGGCTTGGTTCATCTGAACATCCTCGGGAACCACATCCTCTTCATCAATAAGAAAAACATCGCTGACGACCTGCTGGAGAAGCGTGCGAGGATCTATTCTGGGCGGCCTCACCTCGCGGCCGTCGAAGCGTGAGCACCTTTGTGCAAGCCTCTTACTTTCTTTCTTACAATCCATCGTGAACGGCAAACGCTGGCCCGATGGCTTCTTCGTTTCAGGTTGGGCTGGGATACGACCGACATCTTGACAATGGACTACGGCGAGGAGTGGAGGAAGCACCGTAAGGTTGCCCAGCAGCACCTCAACAAGCAGCAGACACGCACGTACGAGCCCATCCAGCTGCGCCACCTCCACAAGATGCTGCAGCGGCTCCTCCACTCCCCCGAGGACTTTATGCAGCACACCGAAGTGTGCGTCTGACCACCCTCTCTCCCCCTTCCCTCAAGCCTGTTCTGATGTCTCTGGTGTACTAACTGGCTCTGCGCATTTACGCCGTACGCTGTAGGCTTTCGACCGCGATCGTCATGGACATAATGTATGGATACAAGATTGACCAGCACGACGACCCTGCCAATGTCGCAGCGGAGAAGATGGTCGACCTGGCTGTACCTCTCCTGTTGCCCAGCGGGGCGTTGATGAACGTCCTGCCATTCCTTAGGCATATCCCGGCATGGATCCCCGGAAATATTGCAGGGAAGAGGGTGAAAGAGTGTGTTTTTTGGATGCACGAGATGCGGGGTATCCCAATGGCCGATTTGAGGAAGCGAATGGTGTGTCTCGTCCCCTTCTTCTCTGGAAAAGGATGAGGGTTAAATAACACTGGTGGTTATCGGTAGGACCAGGGCATGGCGACGCATTCCGCCGTCTCGGCGTGCTTGGAGAAGAATGCAACCTCGGCGGTCGATACAGATCCGGACGCAGAGCGGGTTGTGTGCAACATCGCATGGGCGTCCTACTCAGGTAAATTCCAGCATCTGCTTTAACAAGTAGGAAGTACTGACAATCATCTTTACCTGCAGCTGCGGTGGAGACCGTAAGTCCCAGCTAACACAACGATTTTTTCATCAATTAACACCGACCCCCATCCAACCTAACGCAAATCGCAGACCGTCACCGCGACAGGCTGGTTTTTTTTACGCCATGCTCATGCACCCTCGAGTTCAAATAAAAGCTCAAGCAGAAATCGACAGCATTATTGGTACTGGCCGCCTGCCCACCTTTGCGGACCGCCCATCCCTGCCGTACATCGAGGCGATCTACCGCGAGGTGATGCGGTACGCTCCACCGCTTTACATCGATGTTACGCATTCCTCGACGGAGGATGATTGGTATGATGGATACTTTATACCGAAGGGTACATCTGTGTTTGCGAATCTGTGGTAAGCTATATAACCTCCGAGTCGAGAGCCGATTGTTTCGTTTGGTTCAAGTTCTAACGAGATTTGGTGAATTCTTAGGGCAATGACGCACGATGAAAGTGTTTATTGCGATCCTAATTCCTTCAACCCCGAGAGATTTCTGGACCAGCACGGGAAGCTCAATGACGACGACCAGATTTTAGCGTATGGATTTGGTCGGAGGTAGGTACTGGGCCGTGATGACCAGATCGGTCCTTTATCTGATCCTCTCCTTCTCGTTATTACAGGGCTTGTGTTGGAAAACACGTTGCGAGTGCCACAGTGCGAGCCCTCCCACTCCTTGTACAGCAATATTGAAATTTATATTACTTAGATGTGGATCACCATCGTGTCAGTGCTCGCCTGCTTCATGATAGAGCGTGCCAAAGATGAACTAGGGAACGAGATCGAGGTGAACGACGAATGCGAGTATTTAGCTCTGGTCAGGTAAGCGTCCTCCCTCCCCTTGTTAGGACTTGTGAAATAACCCTCAATGGAAGGCACAAGAAGCCATTCAAATGTCGCTTCGTGAGATCTGAGGGTGCACGGAGGCTCGTCGAGGAAACGGCCTCAGTCGAAGGGGCCACTTAAGCCTGAAGCTCGTTTTCTCTGAATTAAAAGGTCCAATCCTTATGCTAATAGAACCGTTGCCCAGTAATGGCAGGTTCTCATCCTCAACGCGAAGTCCTCCTATCCCATATTTTATATAATCTACGGGCCTTGTCTCTCCACATATTCCGGTGCTCTAGTAAACATGGTGCATCATACATATACTTGAATACTCCCCTGAATTGCCACACAAGTTGTCAAAAGAAACATCTACTTCCACGAACTACAGCAATGCCCGTTGGCTTCTTGTCTCCCACCCATGGTTGCAAAATCACCTGTCCGTCGCCGTAATATACTTTATCAACCCAGCACCAGTACCCTTCTTCGGCAATTTTCCGCTCTTTCTTGTTCTTCGGCGTAGAAAGAGGCGTCTCAGGGAACGGGTGGGCGTTGATTTTGCCTTCGGCGTTTGTTACCGAATCAAAGCCGTTATCGAAGTAATCGCTGATATCGAGGGCGGCAATTTGCCCGTCTCCGAAGACGAGAACGAGTTGGCGCCCGAGACGTCAAATTCGCGTCGCCCAGGATGCCAGCTATGTGTCCGCCTGGGCGCTGTGGGTCCGGGAGGGTGTGGGTGGAGTGGATGGCCCCAGTCGCCGCATCCAGCGCTGTAAGCCCCACTCTTCCTAATGGATGGTTCTCCCCAGCTACGCGGGCAACGCCAAATGCAAGGATTGTATCTCGCTGTGGGATGAAGTGAAGGGTGGAGTTCTCTTGAGGTATGACGGTGCTCCATTGCAGTGCTAAGGTGCTCGAGTCAAATGAGCGAATGACAGTCACTGGCTGGCTGTCGTCTTCTTCGAGTATGTGCTCATAGCTGGCAATTACCAAGGCTTTGGAAAGAGGGAAATCGATGGAGGTGTGTCCCCGAATGTGGGATTCTTGTTGACCGTGAGGCGCATCGAGATCTCGAACGAAGTCGACTGTTCGGTGATCCGAAAGACGAGAATCAGACGACCAACGTGTAAGCCGCACGCTCGAGGGATACCCGGAGTACAAAGACACTGTGATTACCGCCTCGGAAGTGCATTTGAGAAGTATTGCGGCGGGCCGTCCCTCGACATACATGGAAATTCGCCCTTTGCTGGGAACTTGTGTTGGTTCATCGAGAGTATGCTGCAACTTCAGCTTTCCGTCTTTCGTCACCGAATAAACCTCTACGATCCGCTCCTCTCCGTTTATCTTGTAAATCACTGCTCTGCCATTGGCAACTCCAACAAGACCACCGTCGATTGACTCGGATCCGTTTGAATCAAAAGGTCCTACAGCGACTCGATCCTCCAGACACCCATCACTCAAATCGTGTAGCAGATCATACCACCGTTCGTCATCTCTGTAGACCTCCATCCCTGTTAAGAGGTAGCTTTGAGAGATGGCATAGTGTATTGCGAGGGGGGATATCGATCCCTCCAATCTTTCTCGAAGGACGGGCTCTTGCGATGGCATGCAATGCCACAAATACGAAGCTTTAGGGCCACGGGTAATTAGGTGAGGGTGACAAAACCAAACAGGTCGGGATGGATGGTCGATAGTTTCAACATGGGGCTGGGAAGTGGAGGTTATCTCTTGTGAGTGGGTTGTGTATAAGCTTGCAAAAAGGGCCCTGACTCGGCTTCTTCCAGATATGGTGATGATTTTGATCCACCAACACGCTGCGCGCCGAAGTAAACAGCAGACAGGCAGTCAAACCCTGCGTATGCAGCTGTAGCGACTCACCTATACCTTTTGACCCACTGTACGGCATGGTCTACGTTACGGTTAAGTGTTCGAGAGACAGGAAATACCCTCGAGTCAACCCTATTTTGGGCCCCGCGCATCTACGACGCCGCCAGAATATGCACGGCCCGGGAACCTCCGGGCGGGCGCTTACCCTGCACGCCCTTGATGCCTACAGCTGAGGTCCGGCAAGATAGACATATTCCTTGCGTGACGGTGCTTGCTAAGTTATATACCCTTGTGAACACCTTTTGCACGAATTCTGGGCGAGTTCAACATGCGACGCACAAATTCTGGTGATCTCTCATCACGGTGCCCACTTCTCTTTCAGCGTCGTATTCGCTTTCGTCAAAAAATCCACGGAATATATATCATTATTTAATTGTTTTTGATCTCTCCGCTCCAATCTTACAAATTGTCTCTAACTTCTGGTGACAGGCACATTGGTTTTTCTGAGCAGAAGGCTGATTCCGGTTCACAGGAAGAATTGCTAGTCCCAACCCACGGTGAATCTGCTCCATATAAAATCCCTGTCAGATCCCCAACTAGAGATTTCAAGTGCGTCCTATGAGATCTTTCTGCCATAACGCAAGGCCGACTCGGAGGCTTCAGTAAGTCATGTTTATCTCACGTTTGTCTGAATTATCGTCCTTCTATTCTTCCTTGTGTGATGCCTTATGTCCTGACAGCTGCATTCCCTGTAAGCCCTCGCCCACAACATCATGTCCCTTATTCGTCGTACGACCAAAGCTCTCAACCTATATTTCACCCGAAATTCGTCTCTACGTGCAGTTTCTATTCCACGATGTCTGTGTTGTGAGCCCTTCAACCCATGCTCCCCGCATCTTCTATGCGATACTCCGCGACAATGGCTTGCTGGACGTTCACCCACTCTGGCCTGGTCCAAGACCTGGCCGCAAACAATATCCTCCCGTCGACTTCACAGTGCATCAAGTAGGACCTGGCTAGCGTAAGATAGCAATTCAGGATATATGTCTTCGGTCGAATTGGACGGGGTGAGAAGTCGGAAAGGTCGATCCGCACTGGCTCATCGTTGTTACTGAAGGACAGCCCAACACCGCGAGCTCTCGAAACGTGCGTTATGAGGAGTAGCCTCTCCGCTTTGGTTAATTCTAACCATGGCTAGGGTTTTCATTTGTCAAAGACAGTCAACACAAGGGCGTCTCATTAGATGGGTTTCACTTGCCTCGACAGCGACTACCGCCGTGGTCGACATTCGACCTTGAGCTTCCTCCTAGATATGTAAAGGCCGTTTAGTTAGAGGCTACATCAAGGGGAAAATACCTTCACTCTGATGCTATCCCCGCTATCAGTGCTCATTCCGGACTCTAGGTGATGTCTTCCTGAAAAAGCTGCAGCTGATGATTGAAAGGGGCTCGTTCTGGGCTTTAACGACAAGCAGGGAATTCTTTTCGACCTTTATATATAAGCGAGTCCCCCTTGTACTCTGTTATTATCCTCGCAATTTGTTGCCTTCCCATGTATTCGTTGAAAAAACAACTCCCTGCCTCGTTCCCTGCCCTTCACATGTGGTTGTCATGGTGGGCGCTCATCCTTGTGGACAGAAGATTCCCATTCCGTGTACATCGCAGGGTCGGGAATCAGACAAAGTAACGTTATAAGTCCGGGAAAAGCAAGGTCTGCGCCAATGATCAGAACAGAGTTTTGTTTCGAGGTGAGGCATACTATGAGATATCCTCAAACGACGAGCCAATAACCGACTCGAACAAGTACTTTGTCCTCTTCATCTTCAGGGACCTCGGAGGTAGTGGACCGTGTCTTCGCAATACAAGAGTGTTATAATCGACGGGTGAAATATGAGTCAGTGCTACGGGATGAGGTAAATCAATACAAATGCATGCTCCATGTAAGCTGGGTGTGTAGAATGCGGACACCTTCGTGTCCGTCGAATTCGGGCAAGATAGAAAAAAGGTAGGTGAGTGAGGGAGGTCTCGCTATCACTGAGAGGCCATTAATACACGAATCAGATCATCAATTGCAGTGTTTGAGCGAACTTGTGCCATCGAGCAAGCAAGTAATTTTTGAATACATTCTCTATATATTTAGCCCACCTACAACCCGTGTACTGTATCGGAGATAGACGTCCTGAAACATGGATAGCTCGTCAAAGAGAGGTGCACGGGGCGAGACGAGGGTGCAGGGAATTCCCCTGGAGTAGTCTCGAACCCCGGTGTTCAGAAATGGACCATGCCGGGTATTCCTCACCTCACCTAGACTAGTCCGAGTCAGGTAGCTGATAATGAAGAGGGTGAGCGGACGAGATGACGGACATCCTGCCTGCGCAGACGAGCGGCACGCGGGCTATCAGAGTTGAAATAATTGTTAGTGAACTAGAAGAGAACAAGGTTGGCACGCACAAGCCTATTTGGGAATACTGCCGGTCGGCCCCTGGAACAACACTTCCAGACACCCTCAGACGACCTCCACGAAGCTTCGAAAAGGTTCGTAAGCCTGCTCTGGTGTCAGAGAGAGCCTTATTCCAGTCGTGTCGGGAGGTAGGAAGTATGTCAGGATCCTTAATCAATCCCACAACTCGGAAAAATGAATGGAAAGGCTTATTCGGGAGATAGAGAGTCAGGACGCCGAGTGGAAGAGTCAAGAGGGCCAGGCCGATTGAAATGCACCATTCCCTCCATCCAAGTCGAGCGACGCCTAACAGTCGACCTCCATACAAGACGACAGATATCTGTATAATAATTTCTATAACGTCCGTCAGAGCTCAATAATTCAACAACATCTGGGATTCAACGTACCGAGAAGAATCATGGCCATGAAATACATGTTTTGTGCCACGCCCTCGAAGATGTTAAGGCGCTTCTCGAGACTCCGACAATTAAAGGTATTGAGTATTTGACAGAAAACGAGGGTGTTAAAAACGAGTGTATAGATTGTCCTCGTTCCCTCTTCCGTGAGAGGAAGATCGAGACCTTTGCGTCCAAAGAAATGAAGTATGAGGAGTATGGCGACCTGATAAACGACCTGGGCTAAAATCGTCTTCAACATCGGCGTTGTAAACAAAGGTGCTTGAACAGTAGATGGTTTGTGAGCAAGCAATTTCTCTGTTTTGGGATCTGTTACGAGTGCCAAAGCAGCGAAAGTGTCCATGATGGTGTTGATCCACAGAAGCTGAATGGGGGAGGGAACTGAACGACCTGTATTAGAAGCTATCGCCGTCAGGAAAACGAGCAGGCCAGCAGAGACATTAACTGTAACCATCATCTGTAGGAACTTACGGACGGCGTCATGCACGTTCCTTCCCCAAAGAACCGCTTGTATGATGCCGCTGAAATTGTCGTCCATAAGAACAATGTCGGATGCCTCCTTTGCGACTTCTGTTCCGGAGATACCCATTGAAAACCCGACGTGGGCGGTCTTAAGGACAGGGCTGTCGTTAGCATTTTTCCCTATCGCAGAAATGGTTTCGTCGAGCATCCTCAAGGCCCTAATAAGGAGATCCTTGTCTTCCGCCGAAGATCGCGCTAACACCTGGAGGCGCGGTACAATTTCAACCAACTCTGCAGTTGTTAGCTGGCGGAACGTGGGTCCTTCCATGATGATACCTCCAGGTGTAAAAATCCCGCACCGTGTTGCGACGGAACGGGCGGTCAGAACGTTGTCCCCTGTGCACATCTTGACGGATATCCCAGCACGGTGGCACCTGTTGACGTTCTCTTGTACATCCTGGCAGAGCGGCTCCTCGATGCCTATGACACTCAGAAGAGTCAGATCGTGGAAGAGACCATCGAATGGTACCTGTGAAGACTTATTAGGCACCAACGAGTGTAGGATACAAGCACAAGACGGACCTCTCCATCGTTGTCCAGCCCTTGTCCCAAAGGAGGCCATGACGAAAAGTCCCGATAACACAATGCAAGAGTGCATAGACCTTTGTTGGCATAATTTATTATTGTTCGTGTGACTTTTTCCCGGGCGAAATCGTCGAGGACGCGTGTCTGTAGGGTGCTTGTAGGTCGCATGTTTTCTCGAACAATGACGTGTTTCATAGAAACCTTCGCAACAATCTCCCTAGCACCTTTAAAATATGCCCGATACTGGCCATCCGGTCGAGTCACGACGACAGCCATACATTTCCGTTCGCTCGAGAATGGGAACATTCGGACGACCTTGGCACGATCCCGCATCCCGACGACGTCGGAAGCGACCATCCCGAGGGACTGTCTGACAAATTTTAGTAGTGCGACGTCGATCTTGTTCCCCTCGAAGATTGCCCTTCTTCAGGATCATGACTAAATTCAGCATGTATCCCTATGGTCCCGGAAACGACCGTCATGCGGTCCTCATTTACGAAGGTGCTCTTGTTGGAGCAGATTACTGATACGCCGCCCAGGAATTCGGAGGCATGCACAGTACGGACGAGAATTCTTTCCCGAAACATTCGCTTTGCTGCAAAGGAAATGGAAAGGATGGCTGCCAGCGGGAGTCCTAGGGGCATCCATTAAGCTTCAGGCACACGAGCGAGAGACGCGTACCCACCTTGAGGAACTGCGACGACAACGAGTACAGTGGCAACAATGAGAACGCTAACAATAGCAAAACCTTTCTCAAGCGGTTGCCTTTTCCAAGGGATCAGCCCCATAACCCACACTTGCGAATAGAATATACTGACCGTTGGGGAACATCCTTGCCGAATTGAACGAGGAGACGGAAGAGAAGGGCGATGAACAACACAATGCCTACGCAAGAGCCTATCTTGGCAACCAACGTCGCAAACCCGTTTAACTTATCCTGCAATGGTGTTACTGTTCCACTGCTATTCAGCGCTGCACCGAGAGTAAGCGTCGATCCTCGCAAAACAACCGACAAATGTTTCACGCACACGTTTGGACGCGGCCGACGAGAGATCTTCGACCGACTGCTACGACAATGTACTTTCCAGCACCCTCCGATACCTTGCTTCCAGAAAGGATGAAACAATCGGCATAACTGCGAGGGGCCTCGATCGAGGCGTCATCCTTTTCGCAGGTGGGAGTGGTGACGACTTCAGCAAATGGGCGTTTGCGCACCGCGTCCGATCCGCCAGAGAACCGATATTCGTCGCACTTGACGTTATGACCGGATAAAAATATCCCATCGCAAGGGAGAATTTCACCGGGTTCAAGGATGCCAATGTCGCCAACGACCAGGTCCTGGGCATAGACTCCTCATGTTAAGCTTCTTCGGTGGGAGATCAGGACACCCACCTTGACATCAATAACTTGTTCGACACTATCGCGGATGACCCTGGTCGTTCTTTCGTTCTTACGTTCGCGGAGGAATTGAAGTTGTCGTTCTCGGTTCCAGTCGTTCAAGGCGGGGATGGATACCTTTCAAGAGAGAGGGGTTAATGATGCACAACAATATTGGAAGATACATACGATGATAGGGATGCCCACGAGGATAGACAGGCCTTCCACCCAATACGCATTATATGTACCCTTTGGTGAGAGAAATGCGCCGATTACAACAGAGACAAGGGCCACAGTGAAGAGCAGGATCTTTGGAAGATCAAATTAGGTCCGTCCTCGCCACCGGTGGTGGGTCCGCGCACCAGAACTTTGTCTTGAAGAGCAAGCCAAACGAGAAGCAGGAGCGATTTACTCCTGCGTACCGGGACAACATTTCTTCCATAAACTCTCCTCCTTTCCTCGACATCAACGTATGACGCCTCGTGTTCCGCTTTGCTTTCTGTCGGCGTCGGTGCTGTCAGACGAATTGCTGGAAGTTCTTCATCGCTCTCGTGTTTCTCTTGCAGCTGCCGCTCATGAAGTCTCGACTGGTCCTCGATTACAGACCCGCCGTTCTCTTCGACTGGGGTCAGTTTGGTCACTATACCGTACTTGATGCTGGTTTGAAGACCCTCGACGACCCGAGAGGTTCCACCTAGTGCCATCAGTCCGTCAAGGTTCTTGAGCTCCACCAGCGATGCAAGTTGAGTTGGTTTGAAGGGAAAAGGAGAAGGATCAACATCGTCATCAAGGGGATCGACCTTTTTGAGGGTTTGAGCTTCGAATTTGTCAGTTGGGGGTGGGTCCAGTCTTGGATAAAGATAGCGAGGGTGGTCGTTGTTGAGAAATGTTGCAGAATTGGCTGCTGATGTTGGCCGTTGGATCTCTGATGCCAGTGTCGCAACCTCACTATCCACGTTGGGGCCTCTTCTGGGCACCTCCAGTATCTCGGCTATTGCGACGACATCGTTTTAGCTGCCCGATATCCAATACGAGTGTTGAAGATGATAGTGGGCACCCACCTATGAGATTGCCAGACATGCCGAATCGGACTGGGTTCCCAGAGGGATGTCCGTCGCTAGTGGTCCTAAAGCTACTGACCGCTGACAAGAGGGTCGAGGATTGCGATTAAAGGAGGAAGGAGGAGGACAATCGATGACCTCTGAGGGATGTCTGTTGGCAGGTTAGTCACGCCCCACCTAAATCTCCCGCCGCATGTAACGTGTTTGGGGTTCTGATCCGAATTTGACAGTAGCGCCGGCGACGGAGGAGCAAAATTCTGGTTCAACTCTCCTAAAAAAAATCGCGGGGTGAAAAGCGAGAATTATGGGTTGCATGAATGTATATCCAATGTGGGCTGGAGGCATGAGCGCGATGGCCAGCGTTCGCGGCGATTTAAGCGCCCATCTCTTGTCCGAATACTAGCGCCGGCCTAACTAGCGGACAGTGTGACTGACTCTGTACAATCGAGATACATGAGTAGTTTATAGCCATAGAGAGGAAGATTTTACATGGGAACCAATGCTACTTAAATAGAAACGGGAAAATGAGGCGAACTAGGTAGACAATCAGCGAGCGAAGCGTTGTCCCGCGGTTTTTCGGTGGGGCTGAAGTGACGACCTGGTCATTATCGAGAGGGTTCTGCAAAAATCCAACGGACTGCCAGTATCTCACCCAGCTTCTCGCGTCTAGAGCGCCAACAGGCTTCACGAGCCTCATCGTGACACTCACGTTCTGCGCTTTCTTCGTCTCGAATGCGCACATCCCGCCAACCTCAGCTTCGTCCTTTCCGTCGCGGAAAATATCCGCATCCGCCCTAGCCATATTCCGATAGAAGTCTAGCAATTTGATTCCGGGCTGAATAGGCGCCGGTGAGACTCGCGCAGAGGTATGAATTGTGAATAACTCGCCACAAGCCGGAGATCCGCCTCATCGCCGTGTTTGGCACGTTCTTCGAGCCTCTCGACCCACTGTGAAAAGGGAACGAAGAGTGTTCTATCCACTCCATCCCTAGATGGTATCTCCTTCGCGATCGCCTGCATGATATCCTGCCATAAGACCGGCCGTGGATGGACGGCGTTCAAGGCAAAGGGCGACCGTTCTGGCGTGAGAGCAATGTCGAGAATGGCTCGCGACGCAGCGTCCATGGGTAGCCATGAGACGGACTAGGGGACAATCGTCACGACAGGCGGACAGAGCAGAAAGAAAACGACATACCCCATGTGCCTGGGGTAGAGCACCTAGCTCGACGCTCGACTTAACGAGGATCGGTAGCCACTCCGTACATGCCCAAGCGCCATTCGGCAGTCCACCACTAACTTGACCTAACCTGATGGACGTCGCTTGCAGGCCGCTACGCTCCAGTATCTGCCGTCATGTCATCACAAAGAAAGAAAAACGAAGAGGGTGCCACAACTTGCCTTCTCAGCGACGTATTTGCTTTCGCCGTATCCTGTTCCCAACGCAAACGACTCGTTGCTGACAATTTCTTCGGGATAGGAACCTTTCGCTTTGTCCCAGCCCTGCGCAATAGCCACGGAGGAGATGAAGATGAATCTAGTGTTCGCCCCATGGCGGCCGCTCCGAGCGAGATCAACGAGGTTGCGGGTTCCTTTGATGTTCGACTCGAAGGAGGTAAGGCCGAGGTTGAAGTCGACCCTCCACGCAACATGGATGATAAGATTTACTGTGGCTTGAACCTGCAAAATCGCCAAAATCACGTGAAAAACGAGGATGGACGAAGAAATAATTATCTACCTCCTGGTGAAGCTCGGCAGAAAGCCCGAGGCGGTCCTCCGACACGTCGCACTGCAGTAACTTCAATTTGTCGCTTCTCAGCAAGCCGACTTCGAGACCCATATTCTCGAACTTGGATTCATGGCGCCGTAGAACCGATTCTGAGCCCTTTCCTGGTCGATTCAGGGCATACACCCTGCCCACCGAGTCGTCCCGCAGAAGGTCGGCAAGGACTTGAGAGCCAATGCTGCCAGTCGTACCCGTTATCAGAACAACAGAGCCTTCGCGCTGGAATGTGGACTGAGCATGTGTGGTGTTGATCGGAATGGGAGCGTTAAGGCCGTCGGTGTGTTTCTGGATCATCGCAACCAGGGCGTCCTTCCCACGATTTGCGGCTGTCCCGCTCTCGTCCCCGTCGATGATGTGGACAATAAAGCGTGCAAGGTCTTGAAGAATAGGGTGGGTATAAACCGCGTTTTGTCCTATTTTCCGTGCATGGTCTTTTAGTGTTGGCGATGAGTGGAAGGCGCCGACAATGCGTAGACGGAGGAATGTTGAGCTAAGGCTGAGTACATCGCAGAGGCGAGGTCAAAATCGATCCAAGAGTTACTAGCAGTAGTGTGCATACCTGTCGAAGCCTTGATCGAATAAATCCCGAGAAGACGAAATATCCTGATGCGACATAATATCGTTCGCCTGGGTCGTAAGCCAACGGAGAATACCATCGAAATCCCAGGTTTTCGGGGGTTCGACAACGTTTCTCCCCGATGTAACTTCAACAGCAGTGTATCTGAGGAAATGTTCGCGTTAGTCGTCGCAGCGCTCAGAACAGTAGACGTACAAATCCTCTATGTCTTTCTCATAGAGCCGAAGCGCAGCCTTGCGCATAATGGAGCCTTTCGGGGACCGCGGTAGAGGCTTCTCTCGCTTGGTAATGAGAACCATTTCCTTGTATATCTTACTAAAGGCCGGTGCAACTTCGTTAGCTTCCTCGATAGTTGGCCATATCTCGTTTCGGAATTGTGAGACTTCCTCTAGATTTGCGGGGTCGACGTTCCGCCCTGGAGCTGGTTCGATAAGGATGCCAGCCTGGTCATGGCTCCGTCCAAACATTACCGCAGCATGAATTCTGTTGGAGAAACGGCATCAGCATTTCTGTGAGCGACCAGAAGAACGGCTCGAATCCACTTACAACGGGTTATTTATAACGATGCCTTCCATGGGACCAGGTACTGTCTTCTCTCCAGTCGAATGCATGATCACATCATCCATACGGCCCACACTGATAGCATGGAAGAAGTCTCAGAAGCGTATCCCTCGGGCGCAGCGGTGACAGCGAACTCACACCTTCCACAGATTAGGCTCTGTTGGATGTTTGATGAACAAATCTGATGTCGCATATCCTCGCGGGTTCGTCATGTTTTCGATGGCTGGGTGGTGCCTGTCCGTGGTCTGGGTGATTGTTAGAGTAGGTCCATGGAGACGGGATCGAATACTGAAGGCCTTACTAGGAACTGACACTCATATGTGCCATCGCCTTGGTCGGCCCAGTTCACTGTCGTGGTGTCGGCGAGGCGGATCCATTCCCAGTCTCGCTCGCGCCAACGTTGAAGGCGTATCAGAGTGGGAGACCCGAACTCAGTCCCGCCATACGATCCGTGAAGGTTCACACCAGCAGCCACAATTTGATCGCCAACTTTCTGAGAGAGCGGGCCGCCGCCGTAGATCTGCACAGTGAAACATTGAGGAACAGGACACGGAACGTGGCTGGAGATCTTACAACGAAAATGAAGGATTTCAGCAACTCGACAGTCTCGTCGGGTTGATTCTGCATCCAGAGATGGAGCCATGCAGGGACGCTCGCGAGGCAATTGCATTCTGTTTTCTTCAGATGCTCGAGAATGTTGTCTGGCGTTGGTAGCATGGGGTGCGCATCAGGAGAACGGACGATGGGCGGATAAACCGCGGCGCTGACAATCCCATACAACGGCAAGAACGTTTGCAAGTACATCCCTATGGTGTGGAAGGAGGGCAGGGCCATCGTTCCCATTCGAACGCGCTCGTGGTGCGCGATGAGCTGTGGTAAGCCTGGAGAAGTTTTTCAGAATAATGTGGAACGTCGCGAGATGAGCAAACTGACTCATGGTCGTCCATTGGATCAGTATGCGGTGGGTTTGAGGGATGCATTTTGGGAATCCAGTGCTTCCGGACGAATGCAGGTACATGGCAACCGCGTCAAGATTCGCTCGGGTTTGAGGTGGCGGGTAAGGTTCGAAAGGGTCTGTCTCAGACTCTGTCCCGAGCTTCGGGAAAAGCGCGTCAAGGGTGGGCGCCTCCAAGATATTCAAATCCACGTTTGATATTCGAGCGAGCTCATCGAAGAGGCCCTTGAGCGTAGTCCGTGTACCGACGATGGTGGAACATGACGCGTCTTGGAGCAGCTTGATGATTGCCGGAGGGGCATTTCGAGGCGATATTGGGAATGGCTGGGTTAAAAAGAATGAGATCCATTCGAAATTGATGTAGGCCATAGGCAACGCACCACTAAACCAGCTTTCACGAGTCCGATCGCGACGGCCTGATACACAATCGTGTCGACAAGAGCAATGACGGCAACAACCCGTCCGTCGTCGCCTCCGCGACCAGGTCTGATAATATGCGCAGCTCGGTGGCACGCTCTCCCGAATTCGAGATGAGACAGCTCAACGAGCCGAGTCGAATCGTGAAAGACATAGTAAGGCTGGTCCTTGTTCCACTGGAGGTTGAAGTTGATGGCTTCAGCGACGTTGACCGAACCGTCGCGCGGAGGGGGGACGGGCTTCACGTGTCGCGCCATTAGCACGATTTTCGAGTCGATGGTGACGGGGTGGGAAACGATGTTCAAAGGTCGTCGAGGCTTATATGTAGCCCGTAAGATTGACGGGCATGATGGGCTCAGATCCCTCTCACGCCCAAGCGTTACGAAGACTAAATTCCTGTGAGACAAAGTTTCGGCTCGCGAACTTCCAGGTCCATGCAGACTTGATCGCGCTGGGGTAGCGTGCATTATCTCCTGTAGGTTGCTTCAATAACAGTGATGGGGCCTAAATACGACCGAAAAGAAGACAGACCAGTACTGCCGCCAAGTGGGTCTTCCATCGTGGTGGTGTCCATATGTTTTCTGATGTACAAAAGTAGAACAATAAATTCTCTGTGATTCACGAGCGATAGGTGCTCACCTTTGCGAGTACAATATTGCTTCCCATGCGGAATCCTATAGACCCTGGTATCTGCCCACTCATCACCGGCGTGGAATCTACTTAGTGTATCATGGGCGATGAGACAGATGGGCCTCCATCGATGGAAGTTGACAGTAGTAATTTATAGAAATTGAATAGCAGGAAGGACTGGTGAATGTATCACTGTGGGAAGCATTGGCGGTTAATAAAACTACATAGGCCGAAACTGCCCAAGAATGGCGGTTTCTTTAACCGTTTAAGGGAATGTAAAATTAAATGTGTCTAAAAATAGCTAAATAACTGTCAATCAAGGGTTAAATTCCCCGTTGTCGTGACATAATGATGTCATCATGCCAGACCTTGAAGCGACCGCTCCGCCCATTGCCGTGCATCAGCAATGGATAGTCGAAGTGACGGAATAAAATGACTATGATGCCGTCTAACTCCAGGGGCTTGGAGCTTGATCGAGATCACGAGTCCAGTTATCAGGCTATTGGCCAAGGCTCGGAGTCTACTAAGACTCATTGTGCATATCCCACTCACCAAAGACCCCAGCACATTTCTGTTACGGTTTATCAGTGAATTCACCCCAGACAGAAGATAAGGCAGGCAAGGCATAGCGCGAGGGTGGAGGTGAAGACTCCGAGTCGGTGACGGACTTGGAGAGTTTCTCCCGACATTGTTTGGCAACAGTGTGTTTGTTCCAATAGGCATCCAAACAAAGTGAAGAAAAAAACCTCACTTTGTTTGGATGCCTATTGGAACAAATAAGCCGTTGCCAAACAATGCGACCGCGTGACCAACACGTCCTTCTCGACGCGTTGCATCTTCCCTCCTACCTCCATCTCCCACCNCCATGTCCACNNTACNNCTNTNCCGATCCCCCATCTGAGNGCACNGATGGGCNNNTACTNNNTGAAAATNNGTANAGATNACCNATAGAGGTGAGCTNNGGGTTCNGATCTGNCTGATCTGGACTCTGATNGNNTGATCGCGGTCAANGGCGNTGGGGCNGCATTTNGGAATGTAAGNTCCCATTTNGTTGGGTATATGNGCTCACTTCCATTCAATTTTGTCTATCTAGGCTCCATGCATTGCATTCCTGAGGTCTGCTATGCGTGTTGTGTTCACCCCTCACCAACTGCGGGCNTCTGTCGGCNGGGAGGCAGCTCCCAGTTATTCATGTAGGTGCACTCTGCGCCANCTCTNTCACATATAGCTCNCATCCTCGAGCTGCCAGGNGCCATTTTGGCTGAGCATACTGTGCATACACCCTCGATCATTGACCACCCTGTAAGTNATTCTATTCAGATCGCATATTTGGCTCATATTTCTCAACTCGTCGGCTAATGAAAACTGGAAGCGAGAGGACGGTGTGGCGTCGAGGCATAAAGGGTCAGGTGGACGTTTCTGTATCTGGGTAAGTCCTCGATACTCATTCGCTTTTCTTTTCAACACCATCCTGCCACCCCTGTGCTTGCCCCATCTCTCATCACATGCATGCTTGCTAGCCTTCGACTTCGAACCCCGTTTTCTGGCCTCCGGCGAATACCGCCCCATCCTCTGCTCCAGCTTCCCAACNGNTAACACTGAAACGCCTCACGCCTTTGCCCCGAAATCTTTGAACAACGCCACCTCTATTGANGTGAATCGACTGTGCTCCTAATTTCTTTATTTCCAAATTTGACCTCGATATACAGCTAGATTCGAACTTCGCGAGCACAGTATGCAAATACCCCAGGTACGTTGATCATCTGTATTATTTGAGTACTGTTTGAACTCTCTGTTTTCCCTNGTCAGNATCTCTCTCAGGTGCCTGAGAGTTGTGCTGCCCTCTGATCATTNTNNNCNNANCATNGCANTNGCCNACNATNNNNATNGCNNAGNTGNGGATNGTGCTATCTGGGTGGTACTTNCACNTNTAAATGGTTCTGACNCCCCTCTTGCNTCACNATGTGGCTTGCGCTCGACATTTNGGTGNGGCCTCTATTATTGAACACGAGATAAATGATTTACCACCGTTTTTCTCTCTCAGCTNCNANNCCANNNTGCCCGA
>JANKHO010000212.1:0-32595 GCA_027627235.1 Agrocybe chaxingu | reverse complement strand
TCCGCCGCAGGGCCGACGCTCCAGCCCGTCGTGGAGTTGAACTGCACTGCGATGTTACAGACAGGCCAGTTGGGGTGAGAGGAGTTGGAGACGCAGGCGGCGAGCCCGTCGGGTGGGGCGCGTACAGGTTGCACGCGATAGGCGTCAATAGCGAAGAAATCGGCGGAGCCTGAGGCGTTTGGTAGATGGTTGGTACTGTAAGGTTGGGCGGAAGAAAGACGAGAGAGGAAAAGGCGCACCAAGGATATCTTTCTTCTCTTCTTCTGTAAGACGAGGGAGATATTCAGGCGACAATGTGTCCGTTAGGATCTTCCGCCAGTCGCCAGTGATGAAGACGGGGTCTGCGAAGATGCCGATCTGGAAGGCAGTACGCCGTTCGGAGGCCTCAGCGTCTTCGGTGCTGTTTGCTCTCCAGGGAGGCCCACTGCGTAAGGGGAAAATCACGAAATTTTAGGACCGGGTGTTGAAGGAGAAGAGGAAGAAGAGGCCAAATACGTACATGAAATTCTCACTCTTGAAGGAGATCTCGCCTTCAATTCCCATTTCCCTGAACGCTGGGGTTTTTGTTCGCAGTAAGTCTATAGCATGTAAGCATCTCAGAGAATAGATGTGCACCCTTGACCGCTCCAGCATGAGCTCGTACTGTATTCCATTAGGGCAGAGTCAACATTAGCATGGTTTCTCAAGGACAATCGAGAATAACGCACAGATGTTGTAAATGCAATGGAACGGCGCCGAAGACACGTTAAGTGGTGGTGGCAGAATGGCACCTGAGGTTGAAAACCCATTGTGTCAGCAGAGGATTCAAGAAGGCGAAATGGATACGTGTTAGTTCGTACCGAACGTGAACTGACTACTGCCGAAGAAACCACAGAACCCTCGTGGTTCGTTGAACGTGAACCTAATAGTTCCGATATTCGTGATTAGGCGAAGCATGCCGTTGTGAAGGTTGAAAAATACTGACCAGGTTTTGACGCGGCCGTTGTATGCTTTGAACACAGTCTTAGCATAGCTGCGAGAGAATCATTAATCAGAAGATAAAGACGCGTTTTCTGTAGTGTTAACGCACTGTACGAAGTCGTCTACGCTCTCGGGTGCCATAAACCCGCCGTAATACGCGTGCAGCGCGAGTGGGGTGTCCCAATGGACTGTTAAGACGGTAAGTCAACGGATCTGGCAGACACCGAAATGGATGGGACCTACATAATGTCACGATCGGTTCAACGCCTGCCTGAAGGTGGTAGTCGATCACTGGAAGAGAAAAGAAGAAGAGAAATCTGAATCAAGAAGGTCATTCGAGGAACATGGGCATACCATCAGAATAATGGTCGAGGCCGGCTTGATTTAGAGGAGAGTCGGCAGTGCCGAAGGGGAAGATCCTCGCCCAGGATATCCTAAGCAAAAAGGTGGGGCGTAAATGGAGCCGTTCTTGAGCAAGAAAGGGTATAGCATGAGCACGTACGAGAACGAGTGTGCGTTGACGCCCAGCGCAGCCACGCGTTCGACGTCCTCCTTGTACAGGTAGTACTGCAGATGCACAACATCACCTATTCCAAACACCATTCACGGAGTTAGCACCACAAACTCAGTAGTGGGTTGAATGCCATCACGTACCCGTCGACCCATCCGGCACACCCCCAGGCTGTCGACTATTCCAATCCCATATACTCGGGCCCTTCCCATCCGCTTTCGCCGCCCCTTCGACTTGGAACGCAGCCGTCGCCACACCAAACACAAATCCCTCAGGAAACTTGAGGTTGGGCAGCAGGTTAGCGGGCCGGGGCGAGAACCACTCGGGATATAGGGAAGGTGGTGTGGGCACGGGGATAGGTGTGCATGGGACGCGGGTCGTTGTGAATGGGGGTGGGGAGACGGGGCCTCCGACCTTTGTGAGGTTGTGAGAAACGTAGGAGGGATGGATCTAGGATGGGGAGAACTTACCAAGTCCCATATTTTCTCTAAGCCGGTAGCTGAGTAATCTCTAGGGACTGAACCAACGGGTGGAAAGGTTGGTCGATTTGTGGGTGTTGTTGCTGGCTTCGAAGAAGTTGCAGGAGACGGAGGGCTTGATACCAATGTTGAGGACAAGATATCCGTTGTCGACGAGACGGAGTGCACAGGCCCAAAAATGCTAAGAAAACAGACCAAATTGAGGGATTTCGTTATGCGCATTAGTGCGAAGAGGATTCCAGTATCGTTCCGACAGTCGACTCCTCGTTCTTATTATTTATAGCACAAAGAAGACCTTTGTTGCATAGACGAGAACCCCATGTGATGGTGGCGGACCGCAATAGAAATGGGAAGATCTACGAACAAACGATGTCGTGGGCCAGTTTGGGGACATTGCAGGCCATTGTGATGCGGAGAAGCTTCTTTCCTTCGAGCAACGAACATCCTCAGAACGAGAAGATATTGCATGTGATCATGGCGGGCCGCAGGTGTTTCCAGTAGTATGTAGCGATCGCGAGGAATAGCGCAGTCGG
Source organism: Agrocybe chaxingu (assembly GCA_027627235.1). NCBI lineage: Eukaryota > Fungi > Basidiomycota > Agaricomycetes > Agaricales > Agrocybaceae > Agrocybe > Agrocybe chaxingu. The sequence goes on along the minus strand of JANKHO010000212.1, from coordinate 30,112 downwards.
GGCGTCTTCAAAAGCTCGAAGGATGCCCCGCAGAAAGAGACCTAGGCAATTCTTGGCAATGACCGAGGTTTCATCTTGGGATGTATGTAGAGGTGAAAGACTTCCCACCTGTCTAATGCACCATTTTGGAGCTCTGTAATATCCGCGAGGATAAATTGAGGACGTGGAAAGAAAAAAGTGGACCCCAGATTGTAGTCGATAGCTGGAAGAGAACGACTCTCATTAGAAACGGACAGTCGGAAAGGTGTGGGACCAAATTAGGTAAGTAGTGCCGGGTTTTGCAGCGGATGACCTGGGCCGTCCAAACTTCGACAGAACGCCAACACGATTCCGTAGGAATCAGTCATGCAGTTACGTCTCATTTCCCCAGTTACTCTCTCGTTGCTCTCGTCTATCTGGCTTCCCTCTCTTGAACTCGTTTTAGGCCTTGGACTAGGCAGAGGACCATATCGCCTTGTTTTGGATCTCCGTCCGACTGTCGTCACCCGGCGCACAGCATCCACCATCCACCATCCATTAACGACGAGCGCAGAGATTGCGGAATAGTGATCAACAGCGCTCAAAGTTGTCATCATTCTCTGCTGTGAAGTGAAGTTCTTTGTAGACCGATGATTCCACCCTTCTCATCACTGGTCGAGGTCCACCGACAACTCGGGATGTTCAATTTCTCCCACCAACATGACGAACGGTGGAAAATGGGAAAAAATCGTTATAGGATATTCGGAGTTATATGTGCTGTCCAGTGCGCCTGCTTGTTTGTTGTCAGTAACGCTGAAGCCAGAATCCCGTGTGCTACGCCGGTCCTGATGACATTTCTCAGCTTCAGTTTTAGAGCCCCATTCTTGATATCTCGGGGCGAAGACAAGCCATCGATCGCGTCCAAGTCACTGACGGTCTTTGTCCTGGAGGACCTACGTCCCATGATCAACACATCTGCTCTGCATTATTGACCGCAGTAAGCCGGCCCTACGCCTCTCCTCCCATCCACGGTGCGAGCTGACTACCGTGAACAGAACAGAAAGTGAGAAAAGATTGCTAGGTCGCCCGTCGCAATAGACACCGCTATTTTCCTCGGCTGCTTGATGACTGAAGTCGATTTTTACTCTATTTCTCACTCAGGCTCAAATGAGAACGGCAGATGGACGGTACATTTACTATGCACTGTACATTCGGTTCAATTCCACATTTACAGCTACATTGTGATACACTCGGGTTGTTACAAAGTCCGTTATAAATTAATCGAGCTCGTCGTATTCGGGGTAGCTGAATTCCCGTGCGTACATCTATGGACGAACGTCAGCAGCTGTAACGAAAGCAACCAGACCAAGACGATACTCAAACTTGCTCGCGACCTTTCCAATACCCTTGATGAGCTTGCCGAAGGAAAACTTAGGGTCGCGAGCCTCGAGGACCATGTCGTCGAGCTCCCGGACATAGTAGACATTGCCCTCCTCGTCACGGATAAAGTTGCTGGCGATCCTCCCGGCGCTTTGACGATCTTTCCAAAGGAGAACAGCATACCTAATGAAGTAGCCAAACTGATTTGGGAATCTACGAGAGAGAACATAAAACGAGTAAGTATGAAATCAAGAAACGTGAACGCTGATGGAAGATATAATAGATGAAGATGACGTGCCTCGCGGGCTCGAAGACACAACTTTAGGAGCCAAGCATTAGAACATATTCCACGATGATGACGAGAATGTAAAATATGGAATAGTGGGCGATTCAAGGGTCTCAACGAAAGCCAACACACCTTCGCCATTTTTCGCATCTTTTGCATTGCCGGCAAGTCCCAACACACTCCCAAGCGTGACCTTTGCCGGCCCGAGCAATGGTATGCTCAGCGTAAACCGATTACTTGAGGGATTCAACGAAAGCTGGGTAGGTTACCTAGCCGGCGGTTGAAGTGTCGGAATTGGTGTAGTCAGCCGACAGGCGGTGGGGGCGGTAAAGACGGCACACGGTCGTCGATTGATGAAGAGAGGGAGAGCGTACAGACTGGAAGCGGAGGTGGTGGTAGCGATTACGCGACAGGCGTGTGTAGGCTGGGGGTGCGTATATGGATGATGTAGGGCTTGAGTCAGGGTTCTCTGAGAGGAGGAAGAATGGTTCAGGTTTGCCTTGAGGCCCACAGTGTTCGTCGATATCGATGGGCCGGACGGAGAAGGAGGTCGCCCGTGCTTAATCGGCCGCACCTAACTGACTGGGCAAGGAAGAAACGGGTGTATTTGACCCGAAACATGGACGCCTAGTCGCCGGCGGTTGACGGGAGGCGGGGATTTGACGAGTGCCTGTGTCGGGACCGGTTCCAGTGTGGATGGTCGAGTATGGGTCGCACTGGGGCCATGTTGAGCTGTTGTACGACCACTGCTGTCGGAGGCTCGACTTGGAGCGTCAGTGGTGGAGGCGCAGAGGCTTCAGGCGATGCAGGGAACCCCGCATCTTCAACCTTGGGGGAGTTGTGGACGTAGTGAGGTTTAGATTAATCGTCTTCATCGCCATGTTGCCTTTCGACCTCGTAAGAGAAGAAAATCACGACATTTACTGGGACCGAGGAGGTCAAAGATTTGGGGAGAGACAGCTTGGACTGGAATAACCGTCATCGTGGGTTCAGCATTTCCCTGGACGGCTGATCCACAAGTCAGAACACACTTCTGCCCCGATAACACACCAAATACACGTTCCAAGGGTCCAATGAGCCCCATCATCAGCCTGGAGGGTTTCCTCAAGCTGCGAGACGACCCCCCTGAGACGCGAGGGCCCCTCTCTTCCAGTCGAACTCAAGGTATATGGCAATAAAAGCGTTGCTCGCTCACTCGCCCTCTCCAGTGGGACCCAATCCTCCAGTGCCGCGAACACAGACACTACTGACACACTCGCCGTCGCCTTCGAGAAAGACGAGGCCTGCCCTCCAGGTGTTCGATAAGGTAAGGTGGGGTCAGAGACGGAGCTATGGGAGAAAACTGACGTCCTGAACCTCCATCCCTTCTTTGACATCCCACGTCAACACCATCCCTCCCACCGCCACAACCCCGGTCGCGATCGCAAAAGTCTTCACAGCCTTGAGGGCCGTCGAGCGCGTGTCTGGGAATATGTATTGAGGCTGAGGGAGCCCGGACGTGAACGCAGATGTCGGCCCAATATCTGGCGGCGGTATTTGTTGCGCCAGGGCGAGCGTTGGCGTAGTACCCGGGAGTGAGAGTTGGGCTTGAAGGTGCCCGACCCCCAACGTCGAGCCGATATCTGGGACTGGGTATTGAGGCGGGGGCTGCTCGACTGTTGTCGGGCTAGAATCTGGCACTGGCATGTGCTGCGCAGCCTCAGCGGAAGGCGTTTCTCGTTTCTCGTTGGCTTGCGTCGCTTGCTCAGTGCTTGAAGACGATTTTGGTGCATCATCGAGCGCCTCAGGGACTATCATAAATTTGTGAGCGACTTCTTTGCGAAATATATTTTGGAGGTACTTACAACACACATTGTTTGCGAAAAGGCGAAATGGTTCGTAGACATCACATTTGTAGTTTCGGTTTGCTATGCGGAAGTTGTTTCCGAACTGGTCTTCACCTATGTGGATTGCAAACGTTCGTAAAAGCTTTGTGGTTGGGTCTACACCACCGGTGAGGAGAGTGAACACCCAACCGGTGCGTTTTGCTTGCGTCTCAAGGAACGCCTTCAACCGTTCAGGCATGTCGGCCAGCGTGCTAACATCAAGTCAGTTTGCTTCCCTGTCCGTTCTAGTTTCAAGATGTACGCTGCGCAGGTCTCAGGTGTTGGAGGTTCGTCTGCTGCATTCTTCGCGTCTTCCTTTGCCTGGATCTCTGCCTCACGCATTTGTGCGATCTCCGCCTTGATGTCTTCTGTCTCGTTCTTCCATGCATTTGCAATGCAACGATTACGGATGGCGAGATGCCGGTTCTCAGGTTCTCCGAGCAACAGTGGATCAGCCATATGCTTCACGCGGGTATCGTAGTACTTCCGGCTGTATAAATTCTGTTCAGAGGATATGCGGCCACCGTCGGTCTCTTCCACCTCATGCGTCGACGACCTGGCTGGCTTCTTATTTTGGCAGCGGTTGTTGTACCAATTTTGAATTTGCTAGAATTGCGCGCTAAGACACGGGATAGACATTTAAAATTACCACTTACGCGTTTCCGTAGGGCAATCCACTCCTCCTGGGAGCTCCATTCTGCTTTCTTTGGTTTAGCTGGTGCTTGGCTTTTCTTCGTCTTTGGTTTGCGTGGAACTGTTGCCTCTGGTTCTTCTGCCTCTGGGGACGGCCACCTATCAAAGAAGTCACGGTTCACGATAGCCCAGAATTCTGTCGTCTTTTTTGTTTGTTGGGCACTCTGGAAATCAGACAAACACGACTCCAAGAACTTGATTTGATCAGCAGTTGCCCAAGCCGCTGCTGGCATTCTGGAGCAAATCAGGTCAATTCATCGTCCTTTATGGTAGAATAAAGTTTACTTACCTGCAACGTATTGTCCTAGAACTTAGTTAAACAACGGGCTTGACGTAACGCGACGCGCTCTAAACCTAGGCAGCTAGGCCGTGTGAACGACCTTTCAGCCACCCGCGCTGCCTGCTTGCAACTAGCGTGTACCTCGCATATTTCCGAAGAACTGCATAGTTAATAAGTTAACCTTGCACGGCAGGCCACCAAGGCGATGTTCAACCATCTACCTCAACACATCATGACTATGAACCTACCTGACAAAGAGATTGACCCCCGAATTCTTGCCTACACACTCAGGCACCTTACGCGGCTTGTCCAAGCCGGCGGTGGTGATGGAGGTACGTTGTTTTGGGTCTTTCTCCATACGTCCATGACCTCATTGGACAATTATCGGTTATCGGTTAGGTCTGCATGGCTCGGCAGGACAGCATGGTGAAAACCAACACAGTAAGTCGATCCAGCTCTACCTTTTTTTTCGCGTACTGAGTCTCCTCTCGTAGTATCCAACCAAGAGCTTAGCATGCTGCTGGGAACCCCCCAAAGCCGTGCCAGAGCTATCAACGAGGGCTTCAATGCTCTTGCTGCACAAGACTCACTTCTCTCTGAGTAAGTGGACCTCTCATTCCGGTCTGCTAGCACTAACGCTCCTTCCTTCCCCAGCGTGAGGTTGCCTCCATTGACCCTCCCACGTACTCCAGCCGCACGCACTCTTACTGCAGGGGTGGCGGCAGTGGCAGCGGCAGCAGCAGCGTCCAGCCCAGGCTGCCCGACAAGCTCTTCCTCTGGAGTTCAGGCACATCCAGCACCTCCAGTTCCCCTCACACGTATTCCAGCTGCACCCAATCTTGCTGAGGCTGCACCGGTGTCCAGCACCGGCTGCCCCACGAGCGCTTCCTCCGAAGTTCAGGCGCTTATGCTGGCATCGCCCTCTCTCGCCGACAGCAAGGCTCAGTTGGAGGCGCTCGCCGCAGGCCACACCATTAGAGGTTTTGTTTGTACACACTGCGATCACTACAATGTAGTTAAGGAGGAGCATTGTGACTAGAGTCGAACAGTAGTGGCATCGTTTACAGTGTATTGCGTCTTTGATCTATGAATGGAAGTAGTGTTGTCTTTACTTCGCCAATGCTTGGTACACCAAGCCCTTCTCTGCGTGAAGACGTCTAACTTCGTCCCAGTCAACCAGCGCATAGCAGAACACCTCCTCCACTAATGAAAGGGTTTCACATATTTGTTTTCTAACTCCCTCAACCTCGGACCACTGGTCGCCGATTCCACACTCTTGCAAAATGAGGTCTTGATATTTCTGAATTGACTTCCGAAATTTCCCCAGAGCAATGGTTTGCTTGTGGATCTCGTCCTTGTCTCTATTTGCCAGAAAGTTTTTGCAGATTGAGTTGACAAAGGCATAGGGGCTATTGTTGATGTGCGCATCATATGACGCGCCAATGTGCCTGACGCACGCTAGACAAGTGTCGACCCCAGTAGTAAGGGAATCAATCTGCTGGGGTGTTTTATTGAGATGATTAAGGCTCCTGTAGAGGTGCTATTGTAAAGTATACGGAATAGGCTCGTGAAGGTACGTACCCTGTTGACTTTTTCTTGTTATATCTCTTGCGACGCCTCTTGTTAATGTCGTCTTTTGCTCTAGGTAGACGCTTAAATTATTTCAGAGGAAGTGGTTAAAGACGTACATGTCATAATAGCGCTTGCTTTTCAATCTATTTGCGGCTTTTCTCTCCTCATCTGTATGGTAGAGGCGTCGGCGACCCATGTTGAGGATGATGTTCAGATGAAAGATCGTAGTTGACCTTTGGGTCGGTGGTGCGTCGTCTGACCTTTTTAACTACCCCTGTAAGTGCGTATAAAAATTATACAAATGGATAGAGAAAATTTCTCTGGATATTCTCATCTATTTTTTATAACGAAAGGAGTCATCATAGAATTTGTATGGGTTTTATGTTTTATTTGTTGTATAGACCTCAGTACTCCGTTCCGACAGTGGAAGCAGCCTCCGAACTCTAAATTAACCTGGGACACGCCTGGTTTTATCGACAAAGTGGTTTTATTGACAAGGCAGGCTCCCTCTTTTTAAACCCCTTCCATCTCCTTCACGTTGTTCCTTCCCCGTCCCCCACTTATTCAGAGTCCAATATCCATCCAGAAGTCAATGACCGAGACTACAAAAGTGAGCGCCAAACTCAGATGCCTCGAGTGCCCCAGTGATCCGACACCCCCATTCAGGCTAGCTGGCATATGGGGGAGGGCGCCCCATTCGTCTCGCCAGATGTTGGCAAAGCGCAGTATCACCTTATCTGGGAAGTTGCCCCATATCTCTGGCTAGCTGAGTCCAAAAACGAGACAGAGGCATTCTATGAACGTTTCTTCAACCTCTGGTTCGTGCGTTGGCCGCAGACACCAAGGACTTGTGACGATGTCCCATTTGTTGAACACCGTATGTCGTGCATCAAAAAGGTTCGTTCTTTTTTGTTTGACTTTTTCATTCCTTCTACCCAACGATATCCCCAGGCCGTCAAGAAAGACTTCTACTGGCTGAAGTACGGAGGAACCGCAAAGATAAAGCCAGGTCGTTCTTGGCGTGCCTTCTTGAGAATCAAGGAGGCTGCATTTGGCATCGCACGGGTACGTCCATGTCAGTCATTCATGTGGTCTTCGAAATTCATCTACTACTAGGAGCACGAGCTCTTGAGTGAGGACGAGACCATGCGTCACGAAAACGTGCCAGTCGTCTGGGTCTCTGACTCTGAAGATGAAAGCCACGACTCCATCGCACGGGTACGTCCATCTCAGGCATTTACCTAGACCTCGTTATTCATCTCCTAGTAGAAGGACGAGGTCTTGCGTCAGGGCGAGACCATGCGTCATGATAACGTGGTCATCTATGTATCCGACTCTGAAGATGATGACTCTGAGGTGGAGGGCGTCTTACAGGTAAGTCCCTTTCCTTGTCTCTGGTGAACGCCTGGGCTCAATGACTAATTGAACGCACATGACAGTACCCTAAAGCTAATATTGTTTCCAAAGAACTTGCTTCAGAGGTGGGTGTCTCGCTCGTCTTATCATTGCCACGTAACTGAGGCGAACACCAGAACGCTTCTCAGGATGTTGGAAGCTCGACCTCCTCCGTCTCAGAAGTGAGTTCCGCTCTCCTTTTATCATGGCCACATAACTGAGACGAACTCCCGTAATTGTTTCTTAGGTCACTGGAAGCGCGGCATGTACCCCTCAATCCCAGAAATGTGCGCTCTCGCCGGCTGATACCACTAAGAACAAAAAAGCAGCCGCAGCCTCGAGTCCTTACCCTCGCCCTCGTCCCGTTAAGGCCGCAGATTCGAGTCCTTACCCTCGCCCTCGTTCCGTTAAGAAGACTCGCCTGAGCAATTAGATGCATGCTGTGTGTTCGAGGTTGTACGCCTAAATGCGCGCATTGCAATGGGCATTCGGTCGCCAAATTTATCTACTTCTTGTGCTTAGCCGTTTTGAAAAATAGATCTTCCCTGACGTGGTGAGACGGTGGTGAGATGGTCGAACTTGAATATAAAATGACATGGGTGAAGTAGTTCCCCCACCCCAGCCCTTCCGCTCTACTGGCAGCTATGGGCCGCAAACGCCAATTCGCAAGCATCACAGACGATTCCATTCTCGATCCCATCTCAAAACAACCTAACATCATTTTGCATGAACACTCCGAGTACGCATCGAATCACACGCCCCGACATTCACAGATACCCATCCCCAATCCTCTCATCAACCATGTCATACCAGCTTCGCCTTTAACCCCCTCTTCGAGTGCATTTGTTGAACTGAGACCTAACAACAGTGCTGGCAGTCTGGCCCACATCGACATTGATCAAGATTTGGTCGAGCTGGAGGACCATGAATTAGAAGTTCTCGGCCTTCTCCAGTATGTAAGACGAAATCACGAGAAGAAGAAGGTGCTCCTTGACGAGCCTTCCCACTCGGTACATCGCGTCTTATCATACTGAATTAATTGCTCATGGAGTTTCCAGAATCAGCCTCTTCGTGCGTGGACCCCATACATCGATGCCTACGTTGCAGAGCTGCTCCGCCTTGAGGGCCGTAACGGAGCTGCACATCCCACCTGCTCCTCCCCTTCCTGTTCAACTGAGGTAACACAGGGCTTTCGATGCCAGGACTGCTTCCTGGGCACTCTCATGTGCACCGAATGCACTGTGCGATTGCATCGCTCACACCCATATCATCGCATTGAGGTAGTCTGTGCTCCAAATTTAGAAGTTCTCAACTGACTTCGTTCTCGGAAAGCGATGGAACGGGATGTACTTCGAGAAGACGTCACTTAAGTCACTTGGGCTCCGTATCCAACTCAACCATCTCGACGGCGCCTGCTCCAACCCATCAGCTGCGTTCAACGACGATTTCATTGTAATCGCTGCAAATGGAGTCCATGAAGTTTCCCTCGACTACTGTGGCTGTCCCCAGCAAGTTGCTCGTACGGCTCAGCTGCTTCGCGCGCGGCTATTTCCTTCCACGGTTGTTGACCCTAAAACCGCTGCCACATTTGACGTCCTCGAGGGGTTCCAACTTCTTTCATTTACGTCCAAAATTTCGGCCTTCGAGTTTTACCGCGCGCTAGCGAGAATGAGTGACAATACTGGCGTCCATCCTCCAAAGGTATGCTTAAATTCGGTACCATATGCCGTATACTCACTCCCTATTTTTAGGATCGGTATACTACTTTCCTGCGCATTGTTCGAGAGTGGAGGCATGTCCGCCTTTTGAAGAGGATGGGTCGTGGTCATGCGGCATCCGGTGTACAAGGGACCCAGAAGGGAGAGTGCGCCATTTTGTGTCCAGCATGCCCTCATCCAGGAATCAACCTCCCCGAGGATTGGCATGATCAGCCAGAGTCTAGACAGTAAGTCGGCCTCACCTTTAATTTAAATGCACAATTAACGGCCAGGGTGCAGGTGGCTCTACTCACTGTTCATCGGGATTGATGCAAATTTCTGCCTTAAACGTATGAACGTCTCAAGCGACCTCCAAGATCCTGGCCTCAACCACGGATACGCGTATGTAGTTGATAATACTGAATTCCAGGCGTATCTAGCCAAATACGGCAAAGCGATTCCTGACGACAAAAGCACTTGCAATAACCATGATGCAATTAAATCTGCCAGTGCACGTGGGGGACACGGAACAGCCGCGAGCGGTTCGGGGACGGCTGAGTGTGCGCGGCACGATATGAAGTGCCCTAATGCAGTTGGCGACTTACAAAAGGGTGAACGGTGCGTTTAACAGCGCTACAGCGATATAGTTGGGACTGATGGCTTCAATAGCTACGTCAACATGGATTACTTTGTGCTTTCTAGCCTGGAGAACTGCAAGTTGTTGCGGATAGTCGTCTCGTACGATATCGCCTGCCAGTGGTCCAAGAATCTCTCCTTGCGATGCAGCCTGTATCCCCCCAACATCCTCTCAACGCGTAAAGACCTTGAACTAGTCTACCTTGTGCCGAAGTTCCATCTTCCTGCTCATGTTCAGCATTGCCAGGAGAATTACTCATTCAATTTTATTCCTCGTGTGGCGAGAACGGACGGAGAATCCCCAGAACGTGGATGGGCAGCGGCGAATTCAGTCACCAACAGCACACGAGAAATGGGTCCTGGTTCCTGACGAGATGTTCTTGACGACCATTTCGGTGACTATAACTGGCGCAAGATAATGAATTTGGGTACGTTCCTAAGGTTCTCTGACTGCATTAGATCTGATCTATTTATAGCTACTACGTTTTCTCGAAAGGCAAAAGAAGCGCTTTCCATGCGCAAAGAACATGTTGAGGCCTTTGTCGAATTTGATGCCGCATTACCAGTGCAGGACACAGAAGCTTGGGCAGTTATGTGCAAGATGTGGGAGGCAGATACATCCAAGCCGAACCCTTTTCATGTCGCAAAAACTAGTAGGTTTTCCCTAAATATTTGTTCAACTGAATCCTCACAGTCCTTCTACAAGCCGTCACAGATTCTGAGGTTCGAATTCGCCTTGCAAATGAGGATAAGGAGGCAATTGCCCAAGGAACCGCTCTTGCGATCCATGATGATGTAACGCCGAGCCAGCTAGTTTATCAAGGTTTACAGATCGAAGATTTACAGTAGGATATTTTTTGTACTTGCCCGGCCGAGTTCTAATACTATTCGCTTCTCAGACGTCATCACGCGTGAGACGTTCTAGGCCTTGGACCACACGCAACAGATCTCCAGAAGGCCAAGGTCATGGAGCGCGCAAATTCATTGACTCGGAAACTCGAAGCTTGGATCAGCATTCAGCACCTTTACATGCCAACGATAGCCCCACTGCGTGCACGCCAGGATAGCACAAACTCGTCGCTGGTTGCTGTTCAGGATGTAAAGCTCTTTCTGCCGTCATCACTGCCACGAGGAATATTATCAGGCATCAACTTCTTCCGCTATGAGTGGGACTTTCGGTATGCTCAGGCCGAGGAAGAGTTAAACTCCCTGCGCGGTTTTCTCCTGCTCCGTTCACACATGTTGAACTCAAAGCAGCGGTTTTCAAGAGGACAACGACAGAATACACGAAGCCAAAAGCTTCTCTCCAATGTGGATGAGAAGGTCCGTGCAAGCGTTGTGAAGTACCGACATATCCGCCTCGCGCTCGATTCACTCTCTGGTCCTTTGCTAGAAACCCGCTGGCGAGAAATCCTCCGACCGTTAGAAGAAACCGACGTTTCTGGACTCAGCTCGATGGATGATTCTGGACTCAGCTCGATGGATGATTCTGGAAGCGAAGGCTGGAAGAGGCTCTCCTGGATCTGGAAAGTTCACGGCACAGGCGCAAATGCCGACGAATGCACTCAATTGGGTTCTTCAATTTTGCCTTTTGTGGAAATTGAACTGACAGATATATTTTTAGCGCTTCGCATCGAATGGTGTAAAGCTCGTGCACGTGCCCATAGATGGCAAGAAGAGTGTGTGCTTCTTGCGGAAGAGATGCGTCGTGTCATCGCATTCTTCCAATGGCAGTGCCAATGGTGGAAGGCACGCATGTCGAGTCTTCCCTCAACAGACGATACCCTCACTGAGGGTAGGTGTGCATATGCAATGCGACAGGCAAAGATAAGGGATGAAATCGGAGCCCACTGTGAGCGGGAATGGGAAGAATACCGGGTAAAGCTCGTTACTATGGAGGGCCGTGACGCATATAATATGGTAGAATGTCATTGACCCGGCTAGGAGACATGCCATATGGGGTCATTTGCGCTATTCTTAGCGTGTGGCATGTTTTTAACACGGGATAAAAATAGCTTTGCAGGGATTATCGAGAGAGGGGATGATGTGATGAACTATTGAGGGTTATTCATGGATGGCCGATGGATTATTGGTTGGAAAAGTACAGGGTGTTACGCTTATTTGCGGGCATGATTAATTAATAAAAACGAGTGGCGAAATGTACAATTATCAAAGGTGGAGGGCAATAATTGATGCGCTTTGAATAGGGTTCGATGGACAATTGTCGAAGCAATTATTGATGCGGGATGAATAAAAGGGGGGATGGACAATTGTTGAAGGGATTATTGATGAACAAAAGCGAGCAGCGCAATGGACAATTATCGAAGGCGGGGGGGAAATAATTGATGCGCGATGAATAAAGCGGTGGAATGGACAATTGTCAAAGGGATCATCGATGGACAAAAGTGAGCGGCGCAATGGACAATTATCAAAGGCGGGGGGCAATAATTCATGCCCTTCTCGGGATGAATAAACAAAGTTTGATTGGACGATTATTGATAGAGAGGATACCGATAATTGTTGATGGCGGAGGTCAATAATTCATGTCCTTGGAGGGATGGATAATGTAAGTGCTATTGATAAACAATAAGCAAGGCATGCAATGGACAATTATTCTGACACAACTGTAGGTACATCATCCAGGAGCATCGACAATTGTATCCCAGGAGTTGTTGGGTTTTGTTAATAATCATTCACCCAGGAATGCTGGGGTTTTATAGACAAAGACGGCGTATACCCCTCCGCATTCTTCCTCGTCGCTCTGGATCAGACTATCATTTCGACAGCTCTTCCAACCATCGCCTCTCATTTCCAAGCCGTGTCTGATTTAACCTGGATTGCCAGTGCTTATTTTCTTCCCCAGGTATCTCAGGTCTTTGCGTATTCTCGTTCTCTCCTTTAACTATCGCGACAGGCCGCTTTGATGCTGTTCTACGGGAAACTGCTCTCGCTCGTCGCCGCAAAATCTGTCTTCTTATTTTCCATTGGAATATTTGAAGTTGGAAGCCTGCTGTGCGCCGTCGCTCCGTCGGTTAGCGTTCTCATCTTTGGTCGTGCGGTTTCTGGGGTTGGATCAGCAGGTCTCTGGGTTTCCATTATGTCGATCGTCGCACAGGTGAGCAGCGTTCACGTCTTTCTTGGTGCTTCATGTGAACAACCTCTCACCTAGATTACAACCATGGAGCAACGTCCTGTGCTTATGGGCTCATTTGGTGCCGTCTATGCGATAGCTTCAATTACAGGTCCCTTGATTGGCGGAGTTTTTTCTGACAAGGTCACTTGGCGGTAAGTGGTAACCAGTAAGCGCTCGTCACGATAGCATTTTCCTAACACCTCAACACAGTTGGTGTTTCTGTTGAGTATTTCAAATCTCTTCAAATAAAATTTGGATCTCAATTTAGGGACGCAGACATAAATTTACCAGTTCGTCTGTTACCTTCATTCTGTGACTCTGTTTACGCCCCTTCAGGTTGGCGGCCTGGCACTAGCAACCGTCTTCTTCATCCTTCCATATACCCCAGCGCCAAGGAGCGATGGGTCTCTTTCACAGAAGTGGCTCCGAATCGATTGGATCGGTACAACGCTCATTATGTCGACAACGACCACACTCCTACTCGCGTTGCAGTGGGGTGGAAATGAGAAGCCTTGGAATGATCCTGCAGTTATTTCGACCCTCGTGCTGGTAAGCTCGGGTCTTTTCTCTCTCTTTTACGCTCGTCGAACTAGTGTCTTCACAGTTTAGTGTCCTGTTTCCCACCCTCGTCGTTTGGGAAATAAGAAAAGGTGAAGACGCGATCTTGCTGATGCGTCTGTTTAAAGAAAAAACCATGTCTGGTGCATGCTTGGAAGCAGTAGGCCACAAGTAGTTCTCCTGGAGAGTCTGCATTAACTCCTCATGGTCAGCTTCTCATTAATATTGCATTCATCCTCGCAATCGTGAGTGATTCAAATACTTATCGAGACTTGTTTCACCAACGACGGAAAAATGCAGTACTACTTGGTAGGCCTCATTCCATTTTCTTGGCTTCAAACGATTCATGCTTCCGTCAAGCCCTTCCTCTACCAAGTTAAAGGTCATTCCGCTGCTCGTTCCGGGATCGACATTATACCCTTCATGGTGTAAGTTTTTATTCCTCGACATTGTCGTTTACTGCTCATACTCTTACGCAAGAGCTGGCGTTTTAAGTGTGGTTTAATCTCGAATATCTAGGCTTACTTCTGATACATGTATGGCAGCATCCTTCATTAGCGCCGGCGTGATCCAAGTATATCCTGCATCTTTCACCTGTGTGATCCTGCTCTAACCCGGTGCCCAGACCAATGGGAAACCCTGGCCCTGGCTATTCTTTTTCCCTCCACTTGCCGCCATTGCGTTCGGATTATTGTTCACGGCTGATCAAGATTTGAGCTTCGCTCGTATTGCCGGCTATCAGGTTCTTGCGGGTGTTGGCTTAGGGTCAGCAACTCAGAATGTGGTACGTACTCCCGATACTTGTACTGAAAAGCTCGTGCTCAGGATCACCTAGGTCGTCGTAGTCCAAGGCCATTTTGCGGAGCGTCCCAATTTGGTCCCTCAAGCCACGGCAGCTGTCACAATAATGCAACTTTTGGGCGGTGCATTGGGTCTCTCGTAAGCTCTTGAAATCGTATGCACACCTCGTCGAGTGCTCATCCGGTCACCCGTAATCCAGGCTGTCTCAAGCCGTGTTCTCGAGCGAATTGAAAAAGGCGATTAGCGCACTGGCGCCCGCATCAGTAAAAATACAAGTCCTCTTTTTGCCCTTTTGTCCCTTCCGGAAGCTCTAAAAGGGCCAAAAGGGTGGAAGGGTTTGGCCCTTCCAGCAGACAAGTCCAAAACCTTCTGAAGAGCTGCTGGAAGGTCTTTTGCTTCCGGAAGGTGAGCAGAAGGGCCTAGGGAAGCTTTTCAGGAGGGTCATTCCAGGGTCAATTATTTCGCAGCATTGTGAATGAAACAATAAACCCATTTATTATTCTTTAACTACAAGTACAATGACAACCGAAATGTTCAAACAAGGATCTCACTCTTACACTTAAATCACAAAATAAATGTATCTGCACTGACCCGAAATGATGTTCCGTGTGTTTGAAACCTATGGTACATAATGAGCAAATTGCGAGGAGTTCAATTTGAAACAACTTACAATAACCAATCTTCCTACAAGGAAACCACCTCCTCTGCTTGATGCCCATGAACAAACTCTTACCTTCACGAGCAATAACAATGCTAAGACGAGAGCAAAACATACATGAGGTCCTGCTAGCAAACTGTCGTGCAACGCACCTGGTCCACAAATATCCCTTGATAGTGTCCACGATGACAGTGTTGGTGCACAGTGACGAGGACGTCAGCACACGGTGATGAGGTCTGGGGAGGTAAACATGTCAGCGGTTCAGCACATGCACAACAGCATGTTTCTTACCGACACCGGGCAACACCAACAGCCGTGCACCACTCAGAGGGGGGTCCTGTCAATGGAAGATACAGTGAGTAGAAAAGGGTAGGATTAGAAATGTGGGCCACACGATGTCCTTCCCCCCGTCGTCCCAGTCATTTGCACCTCCCTCGATGCACCAGTCATATAGGCAAGGTGTGAAGAAAGAAAGGGGCCAGCTTTCTTTCACCAACCCAAGACTACAAGCTTTGCATTACCTGAACGCGAAGGGAAGGTAAGGAAGGCGCGCCAGGCAGTGGGGGGCAGAGTACGGTGGTGGGAGGAAGCAAGGTTCGAGGTTTGATCAACCGCGAGCTTTGCGCACATTTGTGAGTTCAACAATGTCACGTGACTCGGCTATGGACTTAACGATAATTTCTGTTGCGCCGTCCTTACATGACCGTATACTGCGCCAACTGAACTCCAGAATAAAAAGGGTTGATTCCATCAGTCCATGGTTAAATCATGTTAGTACAACACTTGTATGAATGAATATAAGGTTTTGTTTTTTGGAAGTTGCAACAGTTGTGACAGGCCAAAAAGGTGTTTCAGAAGGTTGAAGGAAGGCAGAGAAAGGGGCCGTGGAAGGTAAAGGGCCAAAAAGGGGAAGGGGAAGGGGTTGTAATTTTACTGATGCGATCTCAGCCC
Organism: Agrocybe chaxingu; assembly: GCA_027627235.1. Taxonomy (NCBI): domain Eukaryota; kingdom Fungi; phylum Basidiomycota; class Agaricomycetes; order Agaricales; family Agrocybaceae; genus Agrocybe; species Agrocybe chaxingu. Next base: position 14,249 of record JANKHO010000212.1, on the reverse strand, counting down.
TGAAGTCCGGGTCGCCGTTCTGGTGAGCATCAGTGCTGTGCACTCCCTGCTCGACCCACAGAGAGCCAACGTTCTTCGAGCCTATGCGATGACAATTGATAAAGTATTTGTTATAGGGATTCCTGCTGCGTCTCTAGGCGCTCTCGCAGCTCTGCTGATCAAAAGGAGCCGCATAATATCTAAGAAGACCAAACCTGCTCCACCTGGGCTCGACAGAACGAGCGGGGACGTCGAGCTCGCACATATTTAGAGAGTCAACGTTCTGGTGTGCTCTAGATGATACCATATACAGACGTGTATACAGACAGATCCCGAATCCCTACTTCAACAATTGCTTTGAAGATGAAACCGAATTCTGGAGCTGTAGTACCAACGTCAGGTGAACACAGCACAACCTTCACAGCAGCGACTTCCTGATGGAAGTGTTTCCACATTACCAAATCTCATCTGCCAGGCTGTCCTGGTTATCCGATGGCTTCTTGAGACTTCGATGATGTGCCCGTGCTCTGTGACAGGGCAACATTCAACTTGATTGCCCGATACTCGTTCCTAACTGGAAACTTCCCGTATGTGGTACATCAAGCCCAAAATTTATCGGTGGGGTCTTCGGGGTACTGAGGTCCGTCATCATCGACTCATCTATGCTATTTTCGACCTGTGGGTCTCTGTTCTACAGCTTCCATTCACAATCTCCGGTGCACGGCCATTGTGGATAATCATACAACACGATAGAACTTACATCGGCTGAGCGCACACCTCTGCTCAAGCCGTTTTCACATTTGTATCTCGTCCTCCCTCAACAGGGCTGTAACAATTGCGGAAAAATCCATGGCCACTCGCAGGACCCACGATTTCCACTTTGCTCGTTTCTACCGTGGAGACAAGCTTGATATTGCACTGGCGCACCACGAGCACTACCTCTTCATGAAACTTCGTCTGAAACCTGGAATGAGGGTCTTGGAAGTTGGATGTCGTTCTGGTGCTGCTGCACTAGAACTTGTCAATTTCGCCGACGTGGCGGTGGTTGGGATTGACCGAAATACAGCGAAGGTAGCTGTTTTCACCTTCAAGCACATATTAAGCTCACAAAGTATGCCTTGTATAGATTGAAGAGGCGAGTAGTATGGCATGTTCAGTCGGCATGTCAGGTCAGCTCTCATTTATATCTGGTCAGTCGATAACAAGCTTAACTCTTCACATAACTTCGGCTCTCTTTCTCGTTTGTTCTTTCATTTAATGCTCATATTACACGTGCTTTAAGGTGACCTAGGATGATTAGCCGACTATTTTCCTCCAGAATCCTTCGACGCTATTTACTCAATCGAATCGTTGAGATACCTTCCCAGTTTTGATATGGTATACACGCAGTTTGCGCATTTGCTCAAACCTGGAGGCAAGGTGAGATAGCCGTCTGGAAATAATAGGACGTCTATGAAGGAAAATTTGTCCAGGTTGCATTGTACGAGTGGTGCTGGACCAGCACTCTGGACCCCGGGAATGCAGAGCACAGAAGGCTTGCTGAGCTCATTGAAGACGCGACGAAGATTGGGCACCGAACGTTAGAACAGCGTTCCATGCCATACGCATTGGCCGCATTACGCCGCAAGAACTTCGTGGTTCTGGAATATAATGACCTCGCCGCAGAAAATTCTACCAGCTCGAGAAGTATAGGATCTGAGTGGTATTCCCCTCTTGAAGCTGCTTTGGGCGATTCTAGAGTTACGTGGGAGGTGCAAGACCAGTCTTTCACGATTCTCGATGGCTTGAGTAAGGATGCAGTGACTGCTCTTATCTTCGCGGGGAGATTCAAGGTCTGTCTGTCGTCGATGCTATCAGTTTTTCTATTAACTATTGGACCAGCTATTCACGCCGATGGCAATGTTCGTTGGGTACAAGTCCTAGTTCTCGTGGATATTAAAGCACACATTTAAGTTGCACACACCGTATTGTCTTATCGTACTTATCCTCCCTATTCACCGTCTGAACCCAATTGGCTTGACTAAGCGCCCATCAAAGCAATGAGGATTCTTGAAATTGTCTGCTGTTCATGGTCTGATGGGACGGCTAGTTCATACTCTTTACCAAATGATCGGAAGAAGAATTTCCATCATCTAGTGGCAAATTTAACCTACATAAGATTCATTCAAGATGCACACATGAGCGCCTGATCTGCAGTGACCGTCCAGAAGAAGGGTATCAACATCAGCCCCAATTCCAAGCGATCACAAATAACTTGATTCTAACGGGATTTCCTTTCATACGAGTCTTCTGCACTCAGTCCATAAATTCCCAGTAAACAACGGTCGCATGGCTAGCACCTTGCGCAGAATCATGTAAAAGAAATTAGCGCCCGAGGGTGGTTCACTGGACCGGTCTTCACCTTGGTGTCAGCCTAGTCGAGCCGAGACCTCCTCAGTTGACGTTGACTAACCCCGATAGTCGGACGTGCTGACTCTGAACGCCCACCCGTTCCACATGGGATACTCGGTAGCCACAGACTCTATAGTTATTCACCCAATCGCCCACTGTTTGTTCGAGGGCGCCACTCGTATCTCAGAGAATCACGACAATCTGGTGGCTGAGAGCTTCTGTCTGGCGTGTGTAGGGCGTCATGAGATTCACCGTTCCGACTTCTCTTGGGGAAAATAGGTCGCCGAACTCAAGCCCTCCTTCGAGCCGTCGTGGTTGGATCCTGGCCTTCACTAAGGACATCCCCAAATCAGTGAGCGACGATGATCTACAAAAGCAGTTGAAAGGCTTCCGAGAAAGAAGCTCGCCGAATCGGAGAATCATTCAAGTACATGGGGGCCTACTGTCCTCCATTGTATGGAGATGCACGAAGGGCTCCCGACACCAGCCAACCGCGACGTAATGGGTTCCCATCCAGGCGAGGTCTGTCGAGTAGCAAGAACACCCTCGTGTGTTTCTAGGGCGCCACAAGTGATACGAGCACACAAGATAGCAAAATTGGAACGCGACACAATAAGAACAATGATCTATCAAGTCATAGAGTTCGTCACTCTACGGTCTACGTGTCAACCTCAAGTTCATTGGGCCAGTGACACCAAATGACATCCCGATTGGACCAGCATCTCCCATCACTCGCTCTTTGAACTGTTCCCTAGTTTCTCCTGCTCTGAGTGACACATCGAGGTGCCAGTCGCGCAGGAGTAAGGAAAGGAACGTTAGCGCCTCGGTATGTCCAAACTTGCGTCCGATGCATGAACGAGGGCCGCTTCCAAACATTGTGATGTCGTGCTCCGAGACGTCGTACCACCGCGACGGCTTGAACTTGGATGGTTCTGGGAAGAAGTTTGGATTGCGATCTAGGAAGGGGAAAAATAAAAGAGTTGTGGATGGCGCCATTCGTCACTTACGAGTGCAGACAGTGTTGAAAATCACCAAGCTATCTTTCTTGATAACTATCGTCTCTTCGGCCGGTCGTTTCACTTTGACGGTGACATCCTGGGGCATAGTGCGCATGGTCATTGGGGATGCAGCTTCAGCAGAGAGGCGGGAACGTCAGGTTGTTCATAGGCGAACTTCTCCGCAAAGCACTCACGATACATCCTCAACGCCTCGTTGAAGCACGCAAGAGTATGTGGGAGCTTGCTTAGATCTTCCAGAGTCTGATAAGGACAAATATTAAACGCCAGACAGTTCTCGACGGGGAGCTCTTACCGGTTCAAGGCCACCTTTGATGACAGAGGTAATTTCGCGATACGCTTTCTCCTGCTCATCTTGGTGGATGGCGAGGAAGGTAATTGTGGCCGCAAGCACCAACGCGGTCGTTTCTGAAGGGAAACTCAGTGTCTATAGCGTAGAAGTTTGTGAGAAAACAATACCATATCCCGCGAACATTAGCAAGAATGTGTTACCTATCTGTCCAAAAGAAATATAAATTAGCTCACATTGTAGCCTATAAAGTGAGACTTACTACTTCCTCCTCGCTGAGATTATACTTGCCTACATTATCGCTCGCAGACACTAGGCGAGTGAAGACGTCATCGGACTTGCTCAACAGCTCGGGGTCCCCACTAAGCATTTGTGCTCGCGATTTGATCGAGTCACGCATGAAGACAGCAAGAAACTTCCACGTCTCGTCAATCTCGTGAAGGCTACAGGCACAGTCAGCCTGCAGAACTTGCAGGTTCAAGTGACGAATTACCGTTTGATTGGTAGTTTGTATGCCCAGTTGGGGATCATAAGGCGCAGCAACACCGTTTCGGTCACCATAGCGAGTGCATCGTTGACCTTGGCAGTATTCAAATCGCCTTTTTCATCGGAGCTCCAGGAAAGGGAGATTCCGAATCCACAGCGGCTGATTACAAGGAACGCTAGCTAAAGATTTTGCGTCAGACACGGACGTGGGTCGCGATGGCATGTGCTTACCCGCATGGTGATACGAAGGAACCCGTCTACGTCCACAGACGACTTGGCCGACCAACCCTCGGTTTCCATCATGTCTTTGTAGATGAAACAGGTTTGCTGGATAACCGTCGCGTACCTGTTCCATAAACAGAGCTCGACAAGGACGCTTCACGATCCACACCTAGGAGCGGGGAACGTACAATTTAGTGCCGAACGCAGGAGAGACGACTCTTCGATGCCGTTTCCACATTTCACCGTTGGACGCAAACATATTACCTCCCCAGAGCCTATGCGAGTTAGAGCAGATCTTTGGATCAACCTTTGTTGAGCCTACTCACAGTAAAGGGCTCCCGAGCATCGGCGGTCTCACGAGCTGAACTTGCCCTTCGTTCCCGAGGAGCTGCTGGGTAACCTCAGGGGAGCACGTGAAGTAGGCAGGATCTCCGGAAACCCATGGCACAATGGTGATCATGTCGTGCGTATACTTGAAGAATGCTATGGGTAAGGAGTTGGGGTGTCTAGTTTTCGGGTTCAAAATCCGTATCACCCACCAGTGTCTTTCATGATCCAGTACCAGTTCCTCCCGTAGTTAAACCAGCTGTAGGGTAAAACGGCGCCTAGGAGACTGAGCGGGGAGAACATAGATCGGTATCCTGGTACATATCGAACCTCCTGCCACCCGAACTTGAGTGACGGCGCTAATCTTAAAGGAGTGTTGAAACTGAAAAGCTCACCCTTAGATTCTTTATAAACCTGGCTGCCTTGTATGCTATGAACACGCAGAAAGCTGGGATGAAGATATTGGTCATGGTGAGAGTCGTCTCCTTGTGGGTGTGCTTGGGAAAGCATTGCATTATGAAGGCTCAATGTGTCTATTTTTATCGTGGGAAATGACATTCGGGTTGTAGTACTACGACTGTTCTCTTGACAGTTTCTCCGTTAAAGTTTCGACTCACTCTTTCGTACTCTTATGGCACCTTCGAGATGGAAGGTGTGTTGCCTCCGTTCTCTGGTGATACTACTTACTAGCCCTCGCTTGCCCAGATGGACACAATGGGGAATGCTTTTCGCGGATTGTGGCCTTGCCCGCAGGGAGGACCGGTGACGCGGTGACGTTCCATGCTATTCCTCTTTCTCATCAATTCTATTTAACATCCTTCTCATGCCTCCTGGCGCCCCCCGACTCTTTCATCCACGAGACTGCGATGCTAGATAACAAAATGTGCTGGCACTCGGGATCCAGCGCTTGGCAATCAGATATGTGGCCCTCATCGCTCCGAAGGTCGCTACGAGAGAAGATCGGTCGAGCAGGCCCACCACCAATATCAGTCCATGACATTCTGCTGGAACACCAGTGCCCAAGATACATATCCGGGTGCCTCAACGCTGACCCGACTACACACTTGTCTAAATATTCGGATGCTCCTGAAACAGCGTATGAAGGTTCTGGGCGGGCGCCGAATCCTCACCTTTGATGGTGGTTCTCAAATGAGCCTTGAGGTCGAGATCTTGAGAAGAACTGCTTTGTCTGGAAATCCAGAAATAAAGAACGGTTTTACAGTGCCTCCGCTGTCACCCCTTCGCCCACACCTCCAAACACTAGTAAGGACCATTTATGCTGCCGCCAACAGTGCTGAGGACGGCAGGGAGCCAACACAGTGGAACCTATCACAGAATCGCCCGTGGATGGGACGCCCACACCTTAGCGCTGGGCATTGCTTCTAAGATTCGATGCACGATGTCGTCGTGCGACCCCTTATCAGCGATGCTTTGGGCGGAGAGATTGTATCAAGATTTCGACTGAACAGGCACTGGGGTGAGCACCAGCATCTTTGTTGTCCCGTAGTTTTAACGAACTTCAGTGTGATTCAGTATAAGATACCAGCCGCTTCAGCAAGTGCGGCCCCAGCTCCTAGTCGATGACGACAGTTCCTCCAGATTTATCTGCCGCGATAAGTGCCTTGTTCACAGCTGTTAGGGTGTTGCAAAATGCCAACTATGCTACAGGTGCGCAAAAACCATTCGCCGGCGATCTCTCACCGCGTCTAACAGCCTGTCAATGCTCAAGCCGCCGCAATCACCTTTCTTCTGTGTGATATAGGCGCTACTCTTCTTGACGAGGTAGATACCCATCCTTAATGTGTGCTCAATTCTATTGATCTTCGAACGCAGATACAATTTATATGGAAGTTCGTAGATTCTCGTCAAATATGACTTCGGTCTTGCTTACGTCGCTTAACAGGCAGAGATGGCGATTTCCAAAGTTCTTATACTTATTCGCGAGGTACTATGGCCTTATGTATCTCATGTGAGTGGTCGCACTGTGGTACCGAAGCTGAATGGACGTTTATTCTTGGGGTTTAGCATCACACTCAGCGGTATGAGAGTTGTGCTATGCAAATTACTCATCTAATTCTGCCCGTAGTCCAATCCAATACGAAGCTCTCTCTCGACGTAAGATCATCTAAATCCTTGTCTTACGTTGTGCTAAAATAATCATTCAGTTGTAAGCCAGACATTTGTCGTTTTCAGTACCTTCTTAACCCTTCACTGGCAGCTGCAGAGGCTATTATCGCTTCTTCTCCCTGTGAGTTAATTCCAGCTGTTAGGATGTCCAAAGTGCTTACTTAACACGTGAACAAGGGGAGGCGAAATATTTTTCACTACGGTCGTCAATGCAATCTTCATCTTACGAATCCACGCCTTGTTCGAGCGAAGCAAGAAAGGTCGGTCATATTACATTTCGGGGGAAACCAGTCCGTTAACTTGTTCTTTTCCAGTCCTAGTGTTCTTCATCATCTTGTGCCTCAGTGAATTTTTTTTTTGTCTCAGTAGCATGTTACAGTCAACTAAAGTGGCCGAAATAATAGTTGAATTTGGTGCAGAATTCTATGTCACCTGGCAAAGCAATGAGGCCACACATAACAATGTGTTTCCTCCTCCCATCGCAGGCTGGCCGGGCTGTGCTACTCTCCCTGCACCGCCTCTCAGAACACTCATATCCTGGTGAGATGCGCTAGCCCAGTTCATATATGCTACCAGCTGAAAAATCGAAGGCTGCCGTGCATTGTGGTGGCTTGTAGGTTCCAATAATCTGATTTTCAAACACTTCAGTTACCCTCCTTTATTAGTCATTTTCTTCGCGTTCACTGTTTACAAGTTTCTCGAATCTACCAAGGATGAAAGCGGGCAGATCAGATTGGATTTCTTCAGCGATACGCAGTTTATGTCACCTATATTGGTAGTCCTGGTCCGCGATGGTGCAATCTTCTTTCTCTTGTACGTCGATTCAAATTCAAAGATGGTATAAACTTACTGAAGCACAGTTGTAGAATTTTTGGTAGGTGAAGCGGGTTTTCTAGAGACGTCATGCCAACTATATTCGACAGTAATCCTGGTCATAAACTGTGCCCTCACCATATACAAAGATGGGATGTTTGCTCCGGCCTCGCTGCCGTGCGTGTATCCTGCTTCTATCCCCATGCCAGCGCTTATGCTTCCGCCACAGGTGGTTGATCGCCGTCTATTCCTTTACGGTGAGAATATCCTCGTCTTCTAACAGATGCGGTACATCACTAATTTAATTAGGGATCTCATTTGGTTCTTAACCTGCGCAATGTAGATGCGCGGGGAGTAGCAGGCCACATCGAGTCGCAGAGCATGCCGATGTCCACTTTGCACGATGACCTCAAATTCGCCAATCGCGATCAACTAACAGGAAACGAAACTTTAGTATCCGCAACCCATCTTGAGGACACGCTGTTCGCAACGAGATCTGGATTTAAATCATCGAAGGTCTAGTCATTCACGCTCGTAGTCCAGTTAGTCACCTGAGCTCGGCACCATATTTCTACTAGTTGAACTCGTTTAGTTCCAAATTATGATTTTATCTGTAAATTTTATCATTCCTACAGCTTGACACTATTCAGAGCGCGTTGAAAACGGGTAAGACGGGATTGCAACATTAAGCGCCCAAATTGATGAGATTGCAGCATCGTCATATCCCGAGTCTGCATGGCGTTTTCCGGATTCGCAGAACCACTATCCGCTCTCTGAGCACTTCATTTACTTACTCATGCCCCTTCGTTTTTCTTCCGCCTTCCCATATGTTAATATCTCTAAGGAAACCCTAATAATTCGTTCTCTCAAGAACGACTACTGCATTCGACTCACCACCACTGGGATTGGGTGGGAACTCCATCCTACGAGCCTTGACAGCATCGTATTAACCCACTCTAAGATCAATAAGTGCGATTACGTGGAATAAATATATCATGCCAGCATCCCGAAGGTTCCTCCACACATACGCCGTCGAATAGAAGCACAGCCTAAGGAATCTGTCACATCAGTACCTTCCTAACGAGGCTCAAATGTAGCTGGCCTGGGTTCACCTTGTTATTTACATAAAGCACGCAAACTGATCACCACGGCACTTAGACGGTGAGCATCCTGTTTCTCCATTTTCGACAGTTGAGTTCATGGAGTGCAACCAGTGTGTGAGAAGCACTGCTCTTCCAAGCTCGGGAGATGATCAGTGGATACTGGGCAGTGGGTCATGATGAACCCTTGAAGTACCGATGTAAAGCCGTCGATCGGGGACCGTCTTGCCTAGCCCGCAGGTGCTATAGAGGACTTGGATCTCAAACAGCGTTCGTCTTCTGCGCCCATCGCAGTGGGTCCTATTGCGATACACGATCACCGCCGAACCTTTTTAGATCATAAATTTTCAAAATGGCTACCTCTTTGGTATTCCTAACGAACTGCAGTGGCCGCGTCTCCCCCTTCGGGTTCATATATTTCACGCTCTGTCGCCACCGATTCCTCACCTAGCGAAATGATGGAATGGCTGCTCGGGTTCTCCACGCTCATCGCAGCACTGTATTTACTTTCTCGCCACTTCGTGTCTCATGAATCCAGCACAGAGTCCCCGCCGGCAGTGCCCTATCTCATCCCTTGGCTCGGGAGCACTCTTCAGTTTGCGCGAGACCCTGTAAGCTTCCTCGAACGGTGCAGGTGAGCTTCCACTTTATGAGTTCCAGTTGGTTTCTCATCCTTATATTGGGAAGACGGCGCTATGGTCGTATCTATCGAATTGTTGTCGCAGGGTCTGAAATCGTCGTGGTTGCAGATGCCGCTTCGATTGCAGAACTGGAACGAGATGTCACAAAATCCCTCGACAAGGTGGATCTCGTTGCCCGTGCGGTCAGAGTCGTCACCGGAATCAACATTGAAGGAGATCAAGCTGTATATGAAGTAATGAAGAATAAGATCTTTCCTCGCATTGCGAAGGCCTTCTCACAAACCGCCATGACTTCTCACTTTCTAAAGGAGGTCGATCGAGAACTCGTTGCTCAACTCGTCAAAATGGGATCATCGGCACCTTCGACCATCTTGAATCTCCTGGACGTTACAGCACGCCCTCTGTATTGCTCCACTTGCATCGCTCTCTTCGGTCCCACATTTCCCTATGAAGATACCTACTATGATTTCAAACTCCTTGACTCGAATTTTAATCAGTTGAACACAGGAATACCGTTTGTCGCCCTCAACGCTGTCCGCGCACGTAAACATATTTTTAGATCCACCGTTCGATTCATTTCATCGTGGTGGGACGGCGAGGGGACCCAATACATACCTGGCATTTCTGAATTGGGGCTCGAATGGCTTCAAGAGCTGAAGACCCACGGGCTTTCGAAGACGCAAGCTTCCACAGTCCTTATATTCGTACTTTGGGGATCTCAAACAAATATTTGGGAGATGAGTTTTTGGCTGTTACACCATCTCGCCTCTGACCTATCGAGCCAGGAGAAACTGAGGGAAGAAGCTAACAAATTTAACGAGCGACGTGGAGAAAGCGACATCGATACCTCGCTTACTCCTCTGCTTAATTCTGCGATGACGGAAACCCTGCGTTGGGTCTCGAAGACTGGAATTGTCCGAAGAGTCATCAAGGACATGCGGGTCATGGTCGAAAACCAGGTTGTGCACATCTCCAAAGAGAGCATCCTCTACGCAGACGTCGGAGCAGTGCATTCTGACCCCACGATATACCCCCATCCCGACCAATTTGACATCAATCGTTTCTTGAGCTGGGATAACAGTCAACATGGCGCACAGCCAGCTCCTATGGCTTGGGGGGGAGGTGCGCATTTTGTGAGTTGATGATTCTTTTCACCCCTCTTCTAGTGGCTAATGTCCAACAATACGGTCTTCAGTGCAAGGGAAAATATCTGGCACTTGCACAAATGCGACGCCTTGTATTTCATGTCCTACAAATTTACACATTAAGATTTCCCAACATAAATACGGGGAAGACAAAACCGGGGCACAAGAAAGCGGTCGTCGGGTCTCTGAGGGGGACGGATAATGAAACGCTGAAGGTCGAGCTCACTAGGAGAAGGTTGGAGTAGACACTTCCCAATGTTATAAACTCGCAACCTCTGGCAATTGGCATCAATAATCGCACTCCCTCGTGAACATCTAGACATTCCAGCTCGAATTTATGAAGACGCGGACTCTTATTAAGTCTCATAAATGAAGATAAGGGAGTCCAAACGGCTGATGGGCATCGAGGACAACATGTAGGGAGGGAATACATACATTGCAACACCGTGTATAGCATGTTTTCAGGCCACATGTGTGATTTATAAATGCCTAATTAGTTCATTTAATAGACGCAGTGAGATTTCCCGCCTTTAACAAGGTGTACTCGAGCTATGCTATGAAGTCAAGTCAATACTAGTAATATGATGCGGGCAGCATATAATTTAGCCTCTATCCTTATCTTCACATCCCAAAGGATATTCTCTCAAGCTTCCAAAGAAAGTTGGTTGCTCTGGCTCGTGCTGCGACGAGAATTAGCGCCCACCCATTCCGCATCAATCATGATTCCCACGGCCCAACTTGTGAAGGATGCGGCGACGTTCTCTCCGCCTTTTTCTCGCCGCATTGTCTTTGGGATTAAAAGGTAATCAGTTCTGCTTTAATTAATATATTCCCGGTGTTTCTGTACCTTAGCCCTCTACCTTGTAGTGAAGCGTCGGTAACGGGTGTGGCGGCCCGGGACCGAGCGATGACGCTGATGGCGCTGTGCGTTGTCACGCGGAGCCACAGTCGAAGTTCCCTCAGACCCTTGCTACTCCATGTTACTGACCGCCATTGGAGATACACTAATTCTCTCCCAGTTATCTATGCACACCGCCTCCCCGGATGGAACACATCCCCAAAAACTCAAGCGCATACTTGGCGATTGCGAAGGAGGCTCAGGTGAAAGAAATTGGTCGTCGGTCCAGGCCTTCTTGAACCTATTTCCTTATCTTTGAAGTTGCCCAATATGTTCAAGGCAACCATTGGTTCTTGTCGGGGGGAAATAAAGTGTCAAGATGAACAGGTATAGTCTTTCCCGCCCAGCCTCCCTCAAGTTTACACTACTCGGCATTCCAGTACAGAAGCCTATATGCGCTGAGCTTCCGAAATCCCGCGCTGGTGGCCCACAAACAGACCGATTTTCGCGCTCTGCAAACTCGGAGAAGTTCGTTCCCCCGAATGTGGTCCATGCGATTCGATTGGCATGCTGGCTTCGTGAGTGGGTCCTCGCATACACATGAATGTTCTTTATGGAACCGCGGTCTCACGCAGGACATCCTTGGGTCTGTAAGGTTTGATATGATGCAGACGAGTATTCTGATGTTCAACGATCCACAACATCTGCAGGACTTTCCGCGATGATACTCTGACTGATTGAAGGAGAGACGTGCTGGATGAACGAACACACAGTTGTAAGTTTCAACTCTGTTTCGGCAGCTGGCTGAAAAATAGGCCAAGTCATTCGTATTCCCCGCATTCCGTGTCCTCTATGCCCACAGATGCAGTTTTGCTCGCCCTGTTCTTCGGAGCACTTTGCACAACATTCTTTATAAGTCGTTATCGACGTTTAAGTGGGAGCAACTCGTCTGTTGTACCATCCCCTTTCCCTTGGCTAGGGAACGCGATTGCATTCGATCGCAATCCTATCCAGCTTCTGGATGCCTGCAAGTTCGTTCTTCCTTTTTTCCAAAAATCTTGACAGAAGTTAATTTACCTCCGCAGGAAACGCTAGGGACCAATTTTCAAGATTTTGCTCGCTGGGAAAACCTTCGTCGTCGTGTCGGACATGAATTCAATCCAATTTCTCCAGAAAAACTCTTTCAATACGTTCACCTCCCACCCTCTGCAGCTTCAACTTATCAAGGCCATTTCGGGGGTCGGTGACGAGCCCCAATTTATCTGCGAGGTCGCCAACTACAGAGTTATTCCAGCAATAAAGAGAAGCCTTGCGGCCCCATCCCTCTCTTCTGGCCTCGGAAAAGCCTTTGACGAAGAACTCCGCCTCCAGATTAGCAACACAGTGGATTCATATCCTTGTGGATCTTTCCAGCTCGCTCACTTCGTCGGTCGCGTTCTTTATTTCTCTACCGTCAACTGCTTGTTTGGACCCAGCTTCCATCCCGATCTTCAGTCATACGAAGATTTCCAGCTGCTCGACTCGAACATACCCAACCTCTCATCCGGTTTACATTTTGTCGGGTGGCGAGCTCTTCGAGCGCGAGACCGTCTCATGAATAAATTCGTGTCATACCTCGCACCGATATGGCACGAAAACGGCGCAGACAACGTTGAAGAAATTTCACGACCTATCGGCGACGCCATTTCCGAGCTGAAGGGTAGTCAATGCTCCCAGCAGCAAGCCGCAGCCGCCCTCATGTGCATGCTGTATGGGGCTATCACTAATTTACAGTACATGACCTTTTGGTTAATGGCGAACCTCATCACAAACGGCGAGGCGATGGGTAGAGTTTGCGACGAAATTGATGGCCTCAAACTCTGCGAAACACCAGACATTCTAGACAGCTCAATCACGCCGTTGCTGGACTCCGCGATTCAAGAGACGCTCAGATGGGCCGCGCGATCAAGCACTTTCCGAATTGTCGAGACAGACACTGAAATTCGAACCAACGGCGTCGCGACTATGGCCCGGAAGGGCGAGTGCGTCATGGCGAACATCCACGCGGTGCACTACGACCCTTCTACATACAACGACCCCGAGATGTTCAAGGTAGATCGCTATTTTGATCCCAAGACAGCACCTCCGAAACCCATAGCTTGGGGTGGTGGTGAGCAGATGGTGAGCCTCTTCATGATCGATATTCGGAGTACACTCATAAGCATGCTTTCAGTGCAAAGGAAGGCATCTGGCAGTATTTGAGATGAGGAGATTCGCCCATCATATTTTGCGCCACTACACCGTCAAGGCTGCCTCTGGCGATGGGAAAGCGCCTGTATGCCCTGGCTTCAGGAAAATACGAATTGTCGCACTTTTGGCCGACGTGGAGGACGTCTGCATTTCAGTCACTCCCAGAAATCTCCCCGCGTCGGTCTCATCCCACTGTACTTGTTTTCTTTCTTTCTCTCTTCGTAGTATGCGCGATAATACCGCGGATTCTCATCTTGATTTACCAGATGTGCCCAAAAGAGAACAAGTTCGCACTTTACGGTATCTTGTGCCCCGAGCAGCCAGGTGGGCGAGTTGTCGTCCAATCCCCAGATACACTTGTTCCATCTGCACAGAAGCTCCCTTCCGCCCGGCCTACACACACAGCGTGCTACCCAGAAGCGCCAAACTGTTCCTGCGGCGCCGTCAGATTGGCGCCGTACAACCGCATTTGTCACGAAATTTCCAAACGGAGATTCGGGAACGCAACTGGGGACCTTGGCGATTTCGGGTGCAAAAGTCTGCTGTGGGCCTGGAGGTCTGACATCTGACCATTACAGCTTCCCAGCGCCCAAAAAACCATACCGACCTGGCTTAAACTAGAGGCCTTGGGTATGGGGGGGGGGTG
>JANKHO010000211.1:0-32608 GCA_027627235.1 Agrocybe chaxingu | reverse complement strand
GTAAGTATTTCGTCAGCTGCTGACGACCAGAGACTGAGTGATCATAGGCGTCTGGGTACGCGTCGGATGAGCTGGACGAGCCTGAGAAGGAGGATGAAGAAGAGGAGGCCACACCCGCAAAGAAACGAAAGCTTTCCAAGGCTACAGAGGCGAAATTGAAAGCAAAGGAGAAGAAGAAGCGCGGCGTGAAGGACAGCGATGACGACTATGAAGACGACGACGCGTACACTGCACCGTCCCGTGCCCTTGGACCCAAGCCCCCCGTCGGCAGCTTCGAGAAGTGTGCTACCTGCAACAAGCAGTTCACTGTCGTATGTTTGCGCACTTTCGTACGCGATTTTGTGTTCTGATAGTCATCTAGACGAAGTACACGATGGCGGCGAACTCGGGAACGGGATACCTGTGCCACCAGTGCGCAAAGGCAGGCGGACAGGACCCGTTCAAGAAGCCTACTATTCCAAAGAAACGCACTGAGAAGAGGAATATCACTACGTTCGAGGAGAGACGGTTCCCGACTCTGGTTTCGCTCTGTATTCAGGTATGTATTCCATTTGTCCTTGGAAATTCACCTCTTATGCTTTGATGTAGCTCATCACGAAACATATCGACGATGTTGAAGCTCTCGGAGATATTGGTGCCATGAACGTCGAAGCTATTTCAAAGGCTCTCTCTAAGAACCGTGGATTGTAAGTGTAATTTTCGGTCTTTGTTTCCCTACCGACGTCTGTCAGAACACCACAGAATGCCCATCTCTTCTACAACCCCACCAATGCGTCTCTTACCTTGTTCGATGCGACAAATCTGCCGTCTCCGGCTCTCGAGACCCTCGTTTATCACAATGCTAACTTGGTGTCCCTCCGGCTGGATTTCTGCGGCCATCTTGACGACAAGGCATTCACAGTGTTCAGCACCGGCCTCCCCTCTCTAACGCGACTCGAGCTCCTCGGCCCGTTCCTCGTCCGCTCACCTGCGTGGCAGGCTTTCTTCAAGAGCCACCCCAAGCTCGAAGGCTTCCTGGTAACCCAAAGCCCGCGCTTTGACGAGGCCTGCATCAAGGCCCTTATCAAGAACTGCCGTAAGGTCACCGATCTGCGACTCAAGGAGATAGGAAAGATGAGCGATGTCTTCCTGTCCGAGATCAAGGGTCTCAAGTTGCGCTACCTCGACCTCGCGGACCCGACCTCGTCCTGCAGTGAGAAGGCGATGATTGCCCTCCTGCGCGCTGTCGGCAAAACAGTGACACACCTCGATGTCTCGAAGCACGACCTTCTGACCGACGGGTTCCTCACCAAGGGTCTGCAAGCGCACGCGAAGAAGCTTGACTCGCTCGTGCTTGGTCACCTTCCCGAGCTGACCGATGAAGGTGTTGGTGCCTTCTTCGAAGGGTGGAAGGGCAGCCCTCCTCTCCTCTCGCTGGACATGTCCCGCAATGACGCCCTTGCAGGTGCAGCTCTCAAGGGCGCGTTCAAGCACTCGGGCCGGCGGCTGGAGGTGCTGAACATCAACGGGTGGAAGGACGTCCCAGAGGAGGACCTGATGATCATAGGGCACGTTGGCACGGAGCTCAGGAAGGTGGATGTAGGCTGGTGCCGCGCGGTGGACGATTTTGTTGTCAAGGCATGGTTGGAGGGCGAAGAGCTACGTGGGGTGGTGCAGGGAGGCTGCAGCCGCTTAGAGGAACTCAAGGTGTGGGGGTGTAATCGTGTCACGGCTGCTTGTCCTCGCAGGGTATGTCGATCATTTTAGTCTTTCGTTTTGGTACCCTACTCACAGCATTGTAGAAGGGCCTCGTCATCTTTGGGATCGAGTCACAAGCATCTGTCTAAAAGGTGCTGTACTCTATGCATAGCGCCCCTTTAACGCTGATTGGATTGTTGGAATGTATGTATTGCGATTTCATAAAATGCATATTAAATAATTTTAAGTTTTGACGCGTCGCGTTACAATCACGTGCTTTGTGATCACGCGTGATAATTGCCACGCCCGTGACCCATCTACCGTAAGTCGTTCGTGCTTTGGAGACATGTGGGCTTACACCATCTACGAAACTTAGACTTCATCTCTAAAAGCTAAGGTTCTGGAGCATCAAGCGATCTACTATGCACAATAGTAAGTATTTGAAGTTTATTTACTCCGCTAGAACAGGATTCAATATCTTCACCACCTCTTGTGACGATGGGTACGAGCCATTGTGCCGCATTATCTCTCCGTGTTCGATCCGATTTCGCCAATTTGCTGAAATCTCCTCGTGACGTGCCTGCTTTACGTGCTCGGGAGGTGGTTGTTTCTCCCACATCGTGGTCACTAGAACGGTTGGGATGTCGCGAATTTTCAAGTGAACCCTCGGGTGTTGTCTAATGAAGCTTTCGTACTGAGGGCCAGGCGGCTCGGTCATCTTGGGGGAGGTGATCGGGTATAGATATATGATCCCTGCTAACTTCGCCCCTCGACCAGCAGCACTAAGGGCAGAACATTGGCCGATTTGACTGTCTTCTAGGCAAAAGTCAAGCTTACTAGTCAAGCCACTTCGTGATAGCAACCCCGGCATCATCGTCTTGTGTTTCGAGAGGAGGTGTATCGACGAACACGACGTCCTGGCCCTTCTGCCCGTCGCTAGGTGAGCCACGTACTGGAGTAACAGGATTAGCGTGCTTGGACAGTTTGTGGTGCACATGAACCGCGTCCTTTCGTGTGACGGTGTTGATAAACTTTAGACGACTGTTATGAGGGCAGAAACTATGCGACAACGCCGAGCCGCATACCGTGCTTTTGCCGCAGCCAGAAGGCCCCACAACCCTTTGCACTTATTAGCCGTTGTCTTGTTCGGCAATTCACATATGGACCTACAAAATTACTATATCATTGGGAGAGACATCTTCACTTTCAGTTCGTCTCCAGTTGAAAAGTCGTTTTAGCATCTGGAAGGGTAGATAGTGTAGTAGAGAGCTGAAGGAAGATAAGGTACGGTGCTGGTCGCGGAGATGTCCTGGTCGTGAACAACGTTTCATTCTCATCGATTTCATTACCACCAACATTGCCCACGTTATCCACGATGCTCATCTAAGTTCATCGATAGTGAAGTACAAGAATTGAAGTTGATAATGAATCATCCATGCTGCGTGTTGGATAGTATTAGCTGGGAATGGCCTGTCAATCTCCGACACGAATTAACCTCGTGGACTGGGCGTGGACGTCGCCTTGCGTATTGGTATGACAGGGTTCGCTGTGGTCCATGACAAGAACGAAAGCAGGTGCTATGATCATTGTACGCCACTGATTTGAGATCGGGGCCGTGGTATTGACGGGTGGCTGGAGACATGAAACGCAAAGTACCATAGACCGGAGAGACCTGTTCCTTGAATAGAAAAGAATTTGTGATGAGTATTTTTGGAAGATCATTTCAGAGGAAAATTTGCCCTCGAGGCCATCCAGTCGTCAAGCTGCGCGTGTGACGCCGGGCACGTTCGTGGGTGACGATGCGGAAGATGAGCGAAACACGTACGCCTTTGTAGCGCGAGTGCAGGACAGACTGCATGCCTTGGGCATTGTTTCAAGCACGAAAAGGCGGAAGGCTAAGATGAGAAATCAGCTAAAGCTCGCGATGCGGTCGCATGCGGTAGAGGATATTAATATTCGGAATATTCAACGCTTGCTGACTAATGACATCTTTGCGCGGTGGCATTAGGCGCCCGATTTGGCTCCCGTCGTGGTTGGCATTCTGGGTTGTCTCTTCTTTGAATCCACAGTTCTGATTTTGATTTTGGTGTGTAAACGGCCATTGGGATTTCAATATGGCAAACCAGGCTACTGAGAAGCATTGAGAGACAGTACAAAAAAATTGAAATTGCGTGCTACAGAGATTCTAAGACAGCGCATTCGGTTTCGAAAGTCGCCTCGCCAATAACTCGTCAACTACCCTCCATGCAGAGTCATGAGTTCCATCGTGCTTGGTTACTGGAGCCTCGGGCCCTGCGTATTGGAGGTCCGCCTGCGTCCTCTTCCGCTTCAAACCCGGGCCGAGGCCCTGCCAACTCGACGCGATCTCTTTTTGCCTTCCCTCTTTCAGCACGTCGTCCTCTGGAGGCCGCTCCCACATTGTGGTGACCAGCAAGATAGGGACATCGGTCTTGAATATTTCCGAGAATTTGCGGTACTGCGGTAGCGGGGGGTCTGGCATCCTGTTGTCGCTGATCCTATAAAGGTAAAGGATTCCAGCCAGCTTGATACGTCGTTTATCGAGGCTGAGATTTCGAATAGATTGTCAGCATCATTGAAATAAATTCCAAAAGACAGCTCGTCTCACACGTCCTCCTTCCACTTATATATCAGCTTCTCCGCGCGCTCTTGTCCCTTCAGGTCTTCGGCACCAATGGGCGGGGTGTCGACGAACACGACGCCTCGGACATCTCCTCCGTCGTCGCTGCCTGGAAAATTGCATCTCACATGTGCCACGGCGGTGGTGCAAGGCTTAAGAAGTTTATGGACGGGGAGCAAATTCCTCTGCGTCGCAGTGTTGATAAACTTGAATATTGACGGACTATTAGCGCTCGGTAGATTCAGAGGGCAATGAACTCACCGTGCTTTTGCCAGTTCCCGTCTGGCCTATCAATCTGGACGAGAAAAGGTCAAGTCAGGCAATTTGCTGTGGTTCTAGTGGTGGACGCACAGAACGACAATATCATCGTTCTTGATGTCGGTTTCGTGCACAGACTTCCAGTTTATGAGCTTCCTCCAGTCTGGCATAATGTGAGACGAAGGGTCTTTTGGGGAATTGAAGCGTCTGAAGGTATACTTGCTGTTGCTGGGTATGAAGACCTACAAGCGGCATCGCTGGTGCGGTGAAATGAAAGCTAGTCGCAACGCTTCCTCCTGCAGGACACGTTGATCATCGGCGATAGATAGGTCGCATGACTGACCACAATTCTTTACTCACGATCGCGATAGTGATTTATTGAAGGGGGTGGGATACTCATGGTTCAGGCGAACATATTATGTACTCTATTTACGGGATGTTTCCAACCTTCCCGTTTACATATATCATTAGATCTGGCTCCAGGCCATCTACTTTGCTGCGGCTAATAGTTGATTGAGTATCCTCAGGGCTGACGAATGGGTGTTATCATGACATTCGACCGCTGATTCACCCACGTTGTCTTTCCAATCCTCTGTCAATTGGCGTAATCGCACATCGGCGACACGCAAAGCCTTTTCTTTTTGCTCCGCAGAAATGTTGGGCCGATTCCAATGCTCCCACATCGTCGTAACAAGAAGCACAGGCGTATCAACTCCACCGCCCAATCCTCCCTTGAACTTCTTGTAAGTCTCCCCCGGTGGGGTTGTTACGCGGTTATCCGTGATCCTGTGAAGGTATAGAACGCCGCTGATCTTGGCCTTCCTCCTGAAAGTCAGAGGTGGTTGAAATAATCGTGAGAAGTAATAAGTCCAGGCTGCAGGCAAGACTAACTTCTTTTTCATCCAATCCTTGATCCTATACTCATTCGTAGGCATCTGTTCGTCTGGATATGCTGGAGTATCGACAAGGACGATGCTCCGATTGGAGACCGAGTCCTTGCAACGCACGGTGCTGATATCTCGTGTACCCGCAGAAAGGGATTTCTGTGCGTCAAGCAACGTCCTCTTTGCGGCTATGTTGATAAACTGCCGGGCATCCTCAGTAAGAACAACCGGGCCGTTGGAATAATTTCAGAGACAAACAGTAGTTTTTCCCACTCCGGGTGGTCCGATAATACTATTATACTGAATGAGAAGCTTTTCTCAACCGGTGGACAAGTGACGTACAGGATAACCACATCCGACGAACGGAGACTATCAATGGGGATGATTTTTGAGAGAAAGTCTTTGAAGAAGCCCATTGCAGTTGCGGGACCAGAGAGAGGGCGCTAGGCTGTTAACGTTGCTTCCCAAGTGGGTGGTTTGTTAAAGAATGTGGATGTCTTGGATTGCCTACCCGTGATCAGCTGAGTCAACATGAGGCTTCCGCATGGTTGGGAGAAGAGGGCAACATTGAGGGTTTCACGCACCATGAACCTGCCTGCGTCCTGCAATAGTTAATTTCCTGTGTGAAAAAGCTATAAGCTCCCCATGTTTACATTAGATTCGTTTTCGATCAAGAAGTGTCCGTACCTTGGAAGGCCCTGCGCCTCATTCCTGTACGCATTGCCCATCAGACCGAAGATATTTTGAGTTCATCATGTAAGAGAAGAACAGTGAGCAATTAACCCACTCAGACGTGTCTCTCGTCTTATCGTCGACGGGAGTGAGCTCAAGTACGAGGGCCTTTGAAATAAGCGCCCACGTGCCGGCGTCAAACGGCGAAACCTGAGCCTTACGTAATGACAGATAACCTTGCACCGAAAATTACCCGTGCGGAGAATCATGGCGGTAATAAGTACCCCTGAGTTTTGCACCGCATAAATATGTACACCCTTCATAAACTAGAAGAAAGTAGGGGAAAGAGGCGGGTTGGCTTTCTTGACCAAGTTGACGACGTAGTCGTTGAACCACGAGCCGGCCTCGGGAGCGGGTACATGGGCGACGGGGCTCTGGCACATGGCGTCGAAACGTGTCGCGTTGACGTCGGAAGTACCGTCTGACTCTCCTCCTGGCTTCACCCAAACGATGGAATCGACGTATGTGTTGTTGAGGACAGCCTGGTCAGTGGTCGGACGAATACCGAAGCCGGCGTTCCTGATGTTGCACCATTGGCCCCACTCGGTGCGGATCGCCCCCTGTCCAGCGCGTCCTTGATCGACAATAAAATGCGCGGGGTACCCGGACGTCTCAAGGTGCGGTGCGAGAGAGTTGACGTAGTGGGACTCGTCCCAGCTGTTCGACCACTCGGTGAAGTTCTCGCGGACGACGGAGACGGATTGGTTGTAGTTGGAGACGTTAATGGCGAGACCGCGAACGGTGGCGTTCGGGATAATTGTCTTTGCGTCCTCTAGGACTTCGGCGAAAAAGGGCCGCGGAGGGCGCGAGGTTGTCGTTCCAACCGAGCCAGCCACCGTGCGCGGCATCGAGGTAGATGGCGACGTTTGGGAAATTGCAATTTAGCGATGGCGTAAGACGTGCCTTCCTTGTACGCACTAGCGGCACCGGCACACTTGGGCACATTCAGGTTGGTGACGATGTTGCCGAGTGAATCGGGTTCGAGGATGAGGACGAAACTGAGCTTCTTAGCGGCGGCCGTTTGCAACTCGGCGGCGATTGCTACGAATGGAGGACGTGAGACAAGACGTTCGAGAAGGCTAGAAAATACGCACAGTCAATAAAACCCTTATACTTATTCAAGCCATCATGTCGAGGTGGAACTCTCCGTCAGATGCCTTGGCTGAGCAGTCACGATCCGGTAGGTTGTAGACGACAATTTGAAGGAGCTGCTTCTTGCGCGTCAGTGTCTGCGCTCGAAGAGCGTCACTGACAAGTTCTTTGATGCTTGGGATCTATTGTATGTCAGTTAAACCATCGCAGACGCCTGAACGCATGAAATATACTTACAGCACTGGATTCTGAAACCCAAGCAAAAGTGGGTATCTTCTGGACAGTGCGCGTTCTTGCAGCGCTCAGGAGGTCACGGCGCTTAGTGAAGTAGCTGATAGTCTCTTCGAGTTTCTGGGCGTAACCCTTGTTGGCGAAGGGGACCTTCCCAAGGTAAGGGTTGGCATCAGCAGCCTGAGGGGCAGAGAGCACGACCATGGGCAACAGCGCCAACGCGCAAGCGACTGCCTTCAGGTGATACATCCGAAAGAGATCCGAAGAAGTGCAACTAATGTGGAGAGGGCTTGACGACGCACAGAACTGTCTCGCAAGGAGGACGCCCTTTATAGCAGTCGCCCAAGGTACGTCGACCGACTTTCACCTTATTTTCCCCGCGTTCAGCGGAGAATCCCCGGAGCGAGGATGGTGGATACACGATATTCGTCAGGTCCAAGATCGCCTTGACGCGACGAGAGACGTCGTGGAGGGCTCGTAGCAACAGGTGCCGGGTGCGATGTCGACCGAGCCCAAGCTGTAGTGCTGCCTAAAGTGCGGGATTTTTCCGAGTCGTGTCATGAAGAAGGGTACTGAGACCAAAGTGGGGCTGAACGCTTTTCTTGCATATATCAGGATGATTCTGCGTTCGGACGATTGACAAAGTGATTTCAGGACCATCGAAGGATGAAAGGAGTCCACCGCAACTCCCGAAGGTCGCAGCTGCAAGTGGCAGTACCGACACCGACAAGCACCGTATACGGTCTCTTGGTTCCTCGACCGATGTCTCCGTCGTAATCTCGGTCTTAAGCCATACTGAGAGCTTCCAAGAAGCTATTTCCGCAACGCCGAGATTCAAACGGCAAGGCTCTCGTCTGGACGAAGATGGTCAGCAGAATCAAGACGACACGTATCAGCGCCCCGCTTCTTGACAGCCATAAGACCGAGTTATTATGTTCGAATATGGCGTTATCGAGAGAGTTTGTACCTCCTTCGACGTTAGAAGGAGCTGAGGGGAACGCTGTTGACAACGTGGAGGAAGGAACCAAGTTTGTACAGGTGTCCTCGTGCTCAACTACTTCCGGAAAGATGTTCTCACGATGTAGGGAAAAAGACTTCGTTTCTCTTGACGTACGCCGCAGTAGTGAGAATTTTAAACAATAAATATTGTGGCATATGATTTTTTTTGGAAGAGAATCAAGTAACTGTAGTTGCCTTCTCGAATGCAATCTATAGTCAACGCGTCGTTTTGAATCTGAAACCGGTGAGGCTTGAGCTTGAGGTAAGTACTAAACTTGAATATAGAGTACTAGCATCCCTAATTTTTAGGGGAAAGCTGACGCTGAGGGAGAAATTTGAAAAAAAACCATAGACGTGAAATTGAGCAATCATGACCAACCTTGTGAGGCTTCCATCCAAATGAAAAGAACTTCGAAATTTTCTCGCCGAAAGAGACCTTCAGGGACTTAACCTCCTCAAACGCCTTCTGAGCTTCGGCCTCCAAACGACCTTGCTCTGCGTCGAGTGTCGCTTGGGCGGTCGAAGGACGTCCAGAATCGGTAATCTGAGATGCGATTGTCGGAATAAGAATGCTCTGCCGTGCGCGAATGTCTTGCAAGTGCGTCAACAGTTCTTGTCCCACCTTGGTTTGGCTGAGACGTCTTTCAAATTTCTGCAGCTCCTCCAGTGTTGGTCCGCTTTGTTTCTCCAGAATATCTTGGATTATTTGCCAGGCAGAAGCTTCTGATCTGTTGAAGCGCCGAGAGTGCGACCCCCCTTTGATCATGTCAGCCCAATACCCGGCTTCGAGTGCCTTTTCCCTCTCTTCGCCGACGCGGAGGTCCTTCAGCGAATCCCACATGGTCGTTACCAGGATTATTTTCTCGAAAGCCCGGTCCCCACAGAGCTTTCTGAACGCGCCCATGTTCATTCGAATGCTGGTAAACCCCTGGGTGAACCTGTTGTCCTTGATGCGACAAACAAATACGATCCCCGAGAGCTTCATTCCATCAGGGCACCTAGGAGGAAAATTTTAATCTGTAAAAATGACATTCAGAGTCGTTATTAGTACTGACCGGGAAGTCACCCATTGGCCGACCATCTCCAATACCGTCGTATCGGTTCTGGTATCTCCATTGAACCCCGGGGTATCTACCAACACCAAGGTGTTCTCCTTGGTTATTGGATTACACACGCGGATCCACTGGATATCCTGCGTTCCACCTTTGAGGCCGTTTTGTGCCCATTTCTGCGCCCGCGGGCAAAGGGTATCTATGATCTAGTATTGAGTGAGAAGGGTGTTCATAAGCATGATTCTGTTCCCTCACAGTGCTCATTCCGCACCCCGTTCCCCCCATGAAACTGTTTGGCCATTTATGAATAAATTGACCTCACCATTCAAGAAATGACGTGAAGCTCACACGATTATCTGATCATTGGGAGTGAACTTCTCTTGTTCCATTTTGCTCCGAGACAGGATCAATGCCCAACGTTCAGCAGTTGATAGTGACCGTTGGTGCCAGCGAGCAACTGGTCGTCGAAGGAGCGAACGCAGAGTCCGCAAGCTTAAATATAGACACAAGTCGCCTCGAGTTTTGCACGTTCATTTCATCTCATCGATACCGTCTTCAAGGATAAAAGCAGAAGTGGGCGTTTGATTTAAGAAAGGTTCAATCTTGGGAGTTGGTATCGCGGGACTCTGCCTGAATGTGTTCAACGAAAAAATGATTCTACACAATTTTTGGAATTACAGGGACTTGCGACAAAAATCAAAAGGACGAAAAAAGATTTGAAACGGTAATATTTTATCCAGATTCTTCATCGCTTCCATCAGTTGGTGCGTAAAGCGGTGGTAGAACTGGCACGAGGGGAGGGCGTTCCATGATGCTGTGGCGCACAGCGATCCCCAGTTGGGAACGCCGCCGAGTTCTTACGGCCCATGGAAGAACTGCCTTCATGACCGCGAAGAACTAGATGTTCAGGCTTCGCCGCTTGTGTCTGATCAGAGCTTCGCGAATTGTACCAGCTACCCTCGGGCGCGTGGTTTGCAATGTGAGTATCCGGTCTGTCCAAGTTGGTGCGCGTCTGATGTCGGGGCGCTGCTTGAGGAGTCTGGATGACAGGAGGGCGCGAACCGCGTTCCTCGACGCGGCTTGCAACCTGGATTTGATTTTGTGCAATGAATTTCTGCTGGGGTTCTGCCGCGCGGATCGGAGGGGATGGAAAGTGGGAAAGGGTATGTGAGACAGGAGGTGCGCATAGGTTGGAATCCTTCATGGCGTCTTCATCTTCCGGTCGGTATCGCGCAGGTTCTCTAGAAACATCAAGAGCCTTCTCGTCGCCGTCGTTGGGGAAGTCCGAGTACACACCCGTTGAACCCGCTCGCGACATAGCCGTAAAGAAGCTTCGATTGTCCTCGGCGCTAATCTCTCCTTGACGGTCAGCGCTAGAAGGAGAAGGGGGTTCTGTTGACAGGGAAGCCTCCTGGGTGACCGATTCAGTAGCTGGAGCTTCGGTAGCGTCTCTGCCAGGTCCTGGCTCGCTTTCGACTTCCTTGGCTGTCGACGTATCAGGAGCGTTGGCTGGCGGCTGGGGGACGGGAGCCGATGGACGATTTTTCTTCGGCTGCCTCAGACCGATCAAGCTGCGAAAAATCCTTCAGGATTGGTTTTAGTGACGTTAAGGTGTATCATACCTCTTGAGGAACTGTAATCCGAATACCGACTTCACTGCCTTGCTCAATCGCAAGCCGATGCTGATCTTCAACTCGCTGACTTGCTTCGAAGTTGAGGCAAGCTTGCTCGTGATCTTCTGGTACTCCTCCATCAGGAACCGAAGCTGCTCCTCGTCGGTGGAGGGGTGCTTCATCTCCTCTCGGATGCGCTCGAGCATCTCCTGCTGCCGCTTCACCAAGTGCTCCAACTCAAGGAAGAGCACCTGTCCCGCGGAGGTCTCGCGAAGCTGGAACCCAAGGTCCGTCACCTCCTTCTGGAGCAGCAGCGTCTCGCGTTTGTTGGCTTCATCGAGGAGTGGCGCGAGCAGCTGGAACGCAGATTGTGTCGTCTGAAGGAAGCGCGCTGTGCCGGACCCGCGGTCGATCATGGTTTTCCAATAGATGCTCCTCAGCTCGTCTTCCCGCATTTGCCCCGTTTCTTCGTCGACCTCATCCCACATCGTCGTGGTGAGAATGATGTTGTGGAACTTGCTACCGACAAGTTTCTCGAACATGCGCAAGTTCTTGAGAGGCGTACCGGCCATGCGATTGTCGGAAATGCGATGGAAATATAACAGACCACTGAGCTTGATGTGACTCTCGTATCTGAATCGTAAAAAGTAAATGAGCGTCGTCCGCTTGTAAGTCCAACTATATGCCTTACGTTTTGTTCAGCCAATTGGATATCAATTTGAATATCTCGGTATCGGATTTGTTGGTGTCGTCGAAACCCGGCGTGTCGACGAAGTATATGTCGTTGGGGAAGATCGGCTGGCAAGAAAATTTGACCACATTGATGTCGCTCGTGCACGATTCGAGAGTATGCCCAACGCCTTGTCGATATCCTGTCGTTGTGTTGATAAACTAAGGAGTCGATCAATTAGGTATCTATTCAGACCGTGAGGCACGACAAGGCTCACAGAGCTCTTTCCGGAACCGGTTGGACCCATTACGCTAGAGGGATGGTAAGCAGGAGAAGAGTTCGTAAATAGCAAAGGAAGACAAACGCAATGATCAAATTGTCCTCCGCCAGCTCATCGACCTTGACCTGCTTTACTCGAGCTTTCGACAGGATGTTCACCCCCGTATCCAAGACGAATCCCTTCTTCTGTATAGATTGCATAAACTCAATAGGGTAAATATCAGGCATTTGCGAAACCGACCTTATCACCCTTCTCCTTGTCAGCTTTGTTCGGTCGCATTCGCGCGACCATGTTATTTAGGACAGTAGAAGTAGCATCACCAGTCTTGTTTTTCGACGATTTGCCCTTCCTATTGGGCAGAATGAATTTTATTTAGTAAGACAAAGAAAGCCAACCTACTTCGAGCTCTTTTTCCCTGTCGAAGGAGGTCCTGCAGTGTCAGAAGTAGGGCATTCGCTCTCCGTCATTGAATCGGGTGTTGAGGGACGAGCTTGAGCCTTCACTTGTTCGGTTCTAGATGTCATAGCGAATAATTGTCTATAATATGTTTGAGAAAGAGGACGTCAGAAAGTAACAAGTAAATGCATACCTCTCGCAAATGCGGGGGGTTGGCACGATGGCTATGATACCAGCAAGACCTTTTCCCTGCTGTCGACCATGAGGCAGTCGCCTGACAAGCCATGAGGAAACGGTTACTCCGGTGGAGATCAAGTTCCCGGCTCCCACTCTTCACAATTCACCGCGGCATGAGTGCATATCTTGACGGCGAACCTGCCAGCACCTGCGGAGAGAGAACGTTCATCCCCCGTTATCGCACGAACAAGTGAAGATCGGAAGATCAATGGTCCGTCAGTCCAGGGACTTGGGGACTAAGGATGCATCTATTTGCGTCGTGTGTTAAGCCCCGATATCAATCGTTTCATTGATGTCGTGCTCTGGAAGTGGCACATATTTCGCGCCTCGAGGGTTCACCGTTCTGCTAAATTTGTCTTCCGAACGTAAGGGTCTGATGAAAACGGAGGTTTCTGAAGTAGGCGCACCCTCTAAGTACCACTAGTAAATGAGAATTGTATGCAGGATCTGCTGACAAGGTCCAGTTCAGTGGTGTGTCAAGAGTAAGGAATATATGCTTCAGTGTGAGGTGGAGAAATCAAACCGTGGGAACTTTATTATCACTGCCGATCAATCCTCCCACGATAGATTAACATCAACTTCCACAGTGCTTCCTCTGAAATCTCGATAACCCTCCCCAAAAAGAATCTAAAGCTCCGAAACTCGATTATTCAAGCATGGGAACCTTGAAGACTCGGTGTGTCGTCAGCGTTTTCCCCTCGGTACCTGTGAATGCACGTTTCGTCTGCGGAGAAGGAACTTGAACACGCCCTCATTGAGTGCACGCCTACGGGGCGCTTAACCTTTGCGACTAAATGATAAGATCATTCATTGGTGGAGAAACATACGAACTCTTGCTCATCGCCCAATTCATTCTTGACGAACGGAAATGCGCCAGCGACAGGTGAGATTCTTTCACCTTCACGATTACGCGTTCTAATTACGCCTCCAGCAACCTGGTATGCCTCGCTCGTCGACTCAAGCGAGTAACAGCTCTATTGCGAATAGGCGTCGACTTGGGTATCAAAGCTTGCCGTCCTTGGTTGAGACGGCGAGCACGATATCTCTTCCTCGTTCTGAGAACTCCATTCCTACTCGCGCTGGTGCCGCCGCCTCCGTTCAAGCGCCAGCGAACGCCGTTGATCAGGACATACCGTCAACATCTGATATCATTATAGCGTAAGCCTTCATCTAACAGACATCACTCCAGACGCTATCTCACCGTGGCATCGATTCAGTGTAATGGGCCCAACCGGTGCCGGGAAGACTACTGTCAGTCAATTTGCCTTTCGACCTCCAAAGTCGTCAATTTGCTCATTTCTTTCTGTTCACTCAGTTCATCAGCCAGGCGCGCGGGATGGATGAAGATGAGCTTGTCGGGCATGGATTACGTTCGTGCACCCAACACGTTACAGCATTTACCTGCAACAATTCGGAAAGAACACGTCGCATTGTCCTCGTCGACACTCCCGGATTTGACGACACCAATCTCTCCGATCTGGATATCCTCAAACGCATTGCTGACTGGTTAAAAGAAACGTATGAGTTGGGCCGTTCTCTCCACATTCCTTGTTTTTCACTTTTTCTCAGTTATGAAAACGATGTTAAACTATCCGGACTGCTTTACCTTCACCGTATATCCGACAACCGAATGGCTGGCACTCCATTGAGGCTCCTCAACACGTTCAAGCAGATATGCGGTGACGAAGTCCTCAAATATGTTTTGCTGGTGACTACCATGTGGGACGATGTAGAACAGGAGGTTGGATGCGCCCGCGAGAGCGACCTGTGCAAGAAATACTGGAAAACCATGATTGCCCAAGGGTCTCGCACAGTTCGCTTTCACAACAGCTGCGCATCAGCATGGGACATCCTCTCTCAATTCGACGATGCTCCTCGCCAGATTTTGCGTTTGCAGCACGAGCTCGTCGACCAGGGTTTACCTCTGAGCGAGACGGCGGCTGGCAAGAGTCTGTTCTCTTCCCTACTGGATTTCATCAAGAAGATGGTGAAACTCCTTCGCAAGATCCAGGCTAAGATGGAAAAGAGCAAACTGCTTTCCGTCCGGACCCCGCTGCAGAAACAACACGATGAGGTGGCTGCGACGAAGGATGCAGCCGAAGAGGTTCGACGCAGATATGACAGTTCGACTACCATCACACCCATCCTTCGCTCTGGAACCGAATCTAGTCCCAGCGTTACACCTAACGCCCGGGACCCCGTTTTCAATGAAATTCCTATGGTTCGGTCGCCAACAAGTTCATCGACCAGCAGTGATTCCGTCTCTTCACCAGTATCTTCTCTGGGCGAATCTGTCCTGGAACCCGAACAGCAGAAACACATACTTCAAGGAACTGTAAAGGCCCTTGAGCTTCTCGACAAAATTATCGGGTTGACCCCTTCGCCAACGTTCCGGCCGGTGATTCGCTTGGTGTTATCCATTGTCAAGTCCATCGAGGTATGGTCATCGTTCGATTAAATTGCTTCGTTGTCCGACTAAGGATCTTACAGCAACTTCAACCGATCGATGATTCCTTAGTCTACGTGGCTGAAAACTCTACCCACTTGATGGTGAATCTTGTCGGTAACGCTGGAGTCGGCGATATTAATGAAAAGTTGAAACCACATATCCGCGGGGTGGAGCAGTAAGTCATCAAATCAAATTTCACGTCTACTTGCGCCCATCTAATCATGTTATCTGTCGCAGAGAATTATACAGAATCAGAGACATTATCAGGACTATTTCTTCTCATAAAATGGCGAACCGAATCTTTCTAGCCGATGCCGACAAGGAAGTTGTTGCCGGGTGCGAGAGACAGATCGCGAGGGCGTGCGAGGCGTTCGGCGTAGGTTCTGCCACGTCTCTACCTGCTGTACGCTGACTAGCAAGGACCTGTAGACTCAGATCGGGCTGATCAACCACCAACTTATTCTTCATCTCCAGGCTGCAGTGGGCGAGCTGACGACGGTGAGTTACCTTTCATGTATGTCGTTCGTACATAGACAAGTTTTCCTTTTCAGAACCGTACGGCTGTTGAACAAGCCTCTCGCGCTGGAAAACAGACTGCCGCCCAGACCCGACGAGCAACAACTTGAATCCTCCTGGTGCTTTATGATGTCTTGTGATTTGTTCGTGCGCGTCCCAGTATTTAACCTGCCTCGTTGACAATCGATTCTATTGCCCTTGACCTCCATGAGATCGCGATACCTTCGACGCCCCTCAGGAGTCCTGTCACCTGCCTCATGGTGTCGACTGTTCTGCAATACAACTATTGCAATTTGCCCGACAACGGTCAACGTGTCCAAAGCGCTTTCCACGATTCCCGACCCGATGAAGTCTTTGAATGTCTCTCACACTGGCCGTATCCCACCAATCTGGTGCAGGCCATTGGTTGTCAATATCTATTGATGGCCCCACACTTAGAAGTGCTTCGGTGGCAGCGACTTGAAGACGGATCGAGCATGCCGCGGTCTCGAATTCGACGACCTTTCCCGCGCAACGCCGTGTTATCGTTCATCAACCACGTGCACGCCCTGGCAATTGGGCTTGAGGGTTCAAAGTAGCACGGACGTTTCACGGATATTGTGCTTGTGCGACTGGGTTTCATACCGTGGTTCGTGCTTGCAGAACAAGCCTA
Organism: Agrocybe chaxingu; assembly: GCA_027627235.1. Classification (NCBI taxonomy): domain Eukaryota; kingdom Fungi; phylum Basidiomycota; class Agaricomycetes; order Agaricales; family Agrocybaceae; genus Agrocybe; species Agrocybe chaxingu. Next base: position 16,232 of record JANKHO010000211.1, on the reverse strand, counting down.
GGCGCGGCCTCCTCCCGGCCCTCCGGAAGCCGTTCATCTGAAATTGTCGCCGCGGGGATCGTTAATCCGGTACAAATGGGCGGCGGCCGACCCTCAAGGCCATTATGCTCTCTGAACATCGCTAACTGAACTCTCTACCTTCTACCTTCACATATGCAACCGAAGTTGAGCCCTGAAAACATCGAGGTTGGGAAGACCCGACAAGACGACATCATCATCGCGTGCGTATTCTACGTCTTTTAGTTTCAAGTTCTTCGCTGACTGCGCCACAGTCTCATGGGACCTACAGGATCTGGAAAGAGCCATGTAAGACGAGCGTCAAACAATCCTAGTTCCAGGTACTTACGGGAGCTTCTCCAGTTTATCGACGCTCTGTTTCGAACTGCGGCACAGCACCAACGCGCGGGCAGTTCTCTCGAGTCGTGTACGAAGAAAACGCAGGCTATTCGCCTACGAAATCATCCGCGTTATGGGGACCGTCTTGTCCTCGTTGATACACCTGGATTCAACGACACGCAAAAAAGCGACTTCGAAGTTTTGAAGCTCATAAGCGACTGGCTGAAGAAGAGGTGCCACTTACTCTCAGAGGGTTGCAACTGTTTTGAATACTTACCGAGCCAAACTTTCAAGCTACGCGGCCGGAGTGAAGTTGACCGGAATCGCCTTCTTCCATCGCATCTCCGACAATCGGATGGCAGGAACTCCTCACCGAAATTTACGAATGTTCGGGGAACTGTGCGGTGATAAGGCTGCCCACAACGTGGTACTTGTTTCGACGATGTGGGACACTCTCGAAAGGAGGACCGGAGAGGAAAGGGAACGCCAGCTTAAGCAATATTTCTGGAAGAAGATGATTGAGCACGGTGCAAGTGTCGATCGCTTCGAAAACACGTCGCAATCCGCTTGGTCTATCATCGACAACATCATAGAAAGGGCTGATGTTCAAGAAGCCCTTCTTCTGCAAGAAGAGATGGTCGACCTCGGGATGCGTCTCAACGAGACGTCGGCTGGGATGGTCCTCCTCGATTCTCTCCAGAGGTTGATGGCTACTCAGCAGAGAGTCCTTGAAGAGCTTTCCAGACAACAAGGAAGTCGAAACAACCCAAGGGACACTGCTGAACTTCGAAGAGAGTACGAGCGACTTCAAGAGGACTTGGAAAAGACATTCGCAGAGGCGAAAGCAATGAAGATATCCCTCCCGAGAAGGATTTGTCTGTTTTTTAGGCGTTCGAAATCTGTAAGTCTTTCCTTTCCAACTCCCATTCGCGCAAGTACTTATTTGTTCCTCTAGCATAGTTTGGATCTTACGCGTTCATCTTCCTTCGATGATTCAATCCCTTCTTGTTTCGGTTGCTGAAAGCTGATCTGCCTATTACTTCTGTACTCTGTATTTACTTGGTATTTACTGTATGTTAGAGAATACTCCAGCAAACCTCCGGAATTCGGAATTAATTATTACAGCCATCGTTGTACATTATTAAACAACCAGGACAGGAATACGAGCCGGAAAAAAACCTCCGGGGTGCATCCAGCATACTATCTTACTTTATACTCAGAGAATGCGGTGCCTAGGTCATAACATCCAACTGCTAAGCAACGGTGACGCGTCGTGGGGGGATGTCAAGGGGTTTCTTATGCATCTATAGTCAATTGCCGTCGGTTGTGATAGCTACGTTTTACAAAGGAAGAGACGTACTACTGTAATAACCGCCTCGATGCGAGCAATCGCGGCAGCATTGATCAAAGCGATTTGGATCTTGCACATAATTTTTAATCAAGAAGTTCAACACGGCAGACAGCGAAGGACGTACACCAAAAATATCAGACATATGGGAGATTTGCTTATCGCATTCATCGATTAACTGCTTCTCATACTTCGCAAGAAGCAATCTTTTCGGCATCGCAGACTTTTTGATGAGCCTTGCCAACTTTGTCACATCGCTATGAACAAATTAGTGATAACAAGACAGGTAAAGAGGGCTCAATGCGTACGATCGTAGCGTCTCCATGTGAGGCCGTAGGGTATCCTTGATATCTCCGCAACCGTTGCTCTCAATAATCGTCAGCATGAGGGATGCGGCTCTATGAACCACGCTGGTGAGGGCATGATCATTGGAACGGCTTTGCTGTGGATGTTTTACACAATCAGTGAGGGGTTCTGAACTGGAAACAAAATTGAATGCTGACCTCAATCAACTGCGTCGTGGTCAGCAGGAGACCAACCAGGGTCTGGAGACCGGGTACTGGACTCAACGCAACCAAGGAATTCATGAGCGACAGAGCCGTGATAGTCCAGTGAAGCTTTGAGTCAAGAACAGACGATCGAGACTTGACTTGTGCTAGGTTAATGGGAGAAGGAGGGGGAGACATAAAATTGCCGAAGCGGTCGACGTCTACTGCAGAGGTGAGATCAGACGAGGAAGATCCACAAGATGCCGCCGTAGTGCCATTCGACACGATAGAGCACTCGTAGTTTCTCGACGCCGTCAGAGCCATGTCGATTTGCGCGGTGAATGCTCGCTCTTGACGGGAGAGATCAGCACGAGAGGCACTGTCGGAGGCCTTCTTCAAATGGTGCCTGACACGGGCGAGAGATTTCTTCAACGTCTTGATGAATTCAACCAGCCATTGGAGAAGAGTCCGAGCGGCAGCTGTGTCAACCAAGCGCATACCCTTGTCAACGAGTTCACGTTGTAGTTGCAGTGTTTGGCGGGGTGCATCTTCGAACAAAGAAAGGACGTTCCATGCAGATTCCCGGGTGTTTTCGAAACGGCATGTACGTGAACCACGGTCAATCATAGACTTCCAATACTTGCGGCGGAGCTCAGTCTCCCGAACATTCCCAACGTCTTCAGAAACGTCGTCCCACATGGTCGTCACCAGTACGACATGCCTCAGAACATCGGTCCCGCAGAGCTTCTGAAAGGTCTCCAGGAGCCTCAACGGGGTCCCGCCCATTCGATTGTCGGAGATGCGGTGCAAATAAATGAGCCCCGAGAGCTTGATGTCGTTCTCATATCTGGGAATGTCGAAACATAAGCACGTAAGAAAGCAGTGACATCACGGTCCTGAACTCGAATGGACGCACGTTTTCCGCAGCCAATCGGCGATTTTCCTGAGGATATCCAGATCGGAGAGATTGGTATCATCGAATCCGGGAGTATCGACAAGGACAACCCTGCGCGCCTCAACTTCGTCATGACAGACAAAATCGCGAACTTCCTGGGTACAAGACTTTAGCTCGTGCCCGACAAGTTCGGACTCGTCAAGTCCTCCGGCGCGACTGATGAACTAAAATAAAGCGTCAGAAAATTCACCGCTTCAAACAGTCTTTTGGAAAAACCAACAGTCGTCTTTCCCGCTCCAGTGGGACCCATTACGCTGAAAGAAACGGTCAAGATGATGTCAAATAGATGATGGTAGACCCACGCAATGATAATATCGTCCCTGCCTGGTAGTACAAACGAGCTGAGACTTTGAGTCTGAGGGCCACCAGATTCGAGGGCAACGGTCTCGTTCGAGACCGGAAGATCGGCAGGTACGTTGGAGGATGACGACTCGGAGGTCAGAGTCTGAGAAAGCGAGGGGATGCTAGCAGAGCGGAGCTTCCCAAAAGGTTGAGCATCAAAGCGATGGCCGACGACCGCCTGTTCGGTGACTGTTATCATCATGAACGCAAAAAGTCAAAAGTGCTCACCATGGGGAGCGGTGGGGTGTGTCGAAGAAATAGTACGGAGAGCGTTGCAAGATGAAAGACCGCCGCGAGGAGGCAGTAGGACAATGGGCGTTAAAACAACCATGAGTTACTAGGCTATCGCTCTATGCTTTCCCAATAACGGTTGGCCATGCGGTACCCAGGTGTTGCCCCACGAGCCGCAACATGCCCAGGGTAAGTAGGCTGAATGATGGGTTTATCTTTTCCATCGCAGGTAGGATTTCCCGGCGTCTTTTCCGATAACAAGTGCGATGCCATTTGTCGACAGAACTAACGAAGGGATTGAGCGAAATTAGACATCTTTTCTAACAAAAACCGTTCTCCCGAGATCTTAAATCAGCCAGGATCTGAAGTTATATGAATGCCTATAACAACTCACTCTCAACCACCCACGATCTAAGGACGCTTCCCACTGCGCCGACACTGCCTGGATGGTCCTAGTGAGCTGGACCACGGGCGCTTGGTCTGTCCATAGATGAGAGCAGTGAAACGTGGGAGGTAGACAAGGCAGACCCTGTACAAGCACCGAACCTCCGTCCTAGTAGGGCCCGTGGCCTTTCCGCCAACTTTCTACGAAAAGTCAGGAAGAATCTACCAGGAATAATTACTCGTGCAGAGTACAGAGAAAGTCGAGGGAAGGGCGTCATTCTTTTCGAAAGACAACGTCTACAGATCTGCGTCTACAGATCTGACAAGTGGAACTGGCGTTTCTGGGACCTGTTCGCTTAGTCATTTGTTCACACCCCTATTCTCCTCCAAACCTCACCTTCTTCCCAAATCATGCATTTACTTACTTCGCCATGGATAAGAGACTCGATTTTCCAACTTATGCTAATGAGCCACCGGGGACTTTCGATTGACAACTTCATTGACGTGCGTAGGAGGCGTGGAGTTCTGACAAGTCACAAGAGAGATGATGCGAGTGGGCACGTCCAACACGCCCTACTGCGGCCATTTCGTGGGGCATGCATGTTCAATAAAACTCCTCATTAGGGTCGAAGTTCGATCGGAGGCCCATTTCATCGCAACGAGGCAGACATGATTATCGGGACCTTGCGAGCATCACGCTCTCAGGAGACCATGCCGGAAACTGCTGGCTGCATATTCACTTATAACAGTTTCGTTCATCTCGTACACACTTTCGGTCACCCGAGAGCATCTTTCTACACATTATCCTCCTCAAACTACCATGACTATCAATTCGAACGTTACCGTCGACGACAAAATAATTGCGTGCGTCCTCTCATTACTGTACTGAAAAGATCCGATCTTGATCTTGGAGTATCGGATAGTATCATGGGTCCTACGGGGGCAGGGAAGAGCAACGTACGCGTTTTACGATGTTGGAGATGATATCGATGCTAACTAGTTGCAAGCTCATTGACACTCTCGCCAACCACACTGTCCAGTGGGCGGGCAGTCAACTGAAGTCGGTGACGCAAGAAGTCCGAACTCTGCGGCTTCCAAACCCTGTAGACGGTCGGAATACCTTGGTGCTCGTAGATACACCTGGCTTCGACGACACCACGAGGTCCGATATGGAGATTCTGACGATGATAGCGGATTGGTTACAGAAAACGTCGGCCTTTCGCCTTCTGCTAAAAGTTCATTGACCCTAATCCGACTTAATAGATACAAGGGCGGAGTGAAGCTTGCCGGGATCATATACGTTCACCGGATTACAGATAATCGTATGGGCGGAACGCCGCACCGGAACCTCCGCATGTTTGGCGAGCTTTGCGGGGAGAACGCCGCAGGACGCGTCGCCCTAGTAACGACTATGTGGGATAAACTGAAGGAAATGAAGGTCGGGGAGGCCCGCGAGAACGAGCTCAGAGCCAACTACTGGAAGATGATGATCGAGAGGGACGCTACAACGCACAGGTTCCGAAACAGCCGGGAGGACGCTTTTAATATCGTTATGCATCTCCTCAGGAAGCAAAGCGACGCAGAGGCCGTTCTTCTTCAGCAAGAGCTCGTCGATTTTCACAGGCGTCTCAATGAGACGCAAGCGGGTCGCACACTCTATAGCGACCTTCAGAACCTCCTGTCCAGGCAGAAGGAAACTCTTAGCGCGTTGGCAGACCAAGCAAGGACTAAGGATAACCCGAAGCTAGTGGCTGAACTCGAATCGGAGAAGGAACGCATAACCAAAGAATTCGAGAAGACGTTTACGCAAGTTCAGGAGTTGAAGATCTCCTTCGGCCGACGTATCTGGTTGTTCTTTGCAAAAAAGTTACCTACGGTGAGTGTATTCCTCCCTACTTCAGTCTCCTTTTTTGACAAGATGAACGCAGAAAGCGATACACATCGCTTAGAGTCACAGGAGGGACCTCGCCACGCCGTAATTTATCTGCTGTGTTAGGTCGGCGTGACTACATGTGTAAAGCTGTAAAATTAATTCGCTATTTTCCTGCTCTATTTGCCTTTTCTATGGAATTCGACTCCGAGATGACACTGGGGTAAACTCATGAGGTGGACAAGCTTTCCTCGTTGGGTAATGCCGCCTCGAAATGCGCCACGCCGCCCGCCGGACTTCCTCATTCGGCATCCATCAATTAATCATCGAGTGATCGCCGATCAGTTTGATTGCTATTTGTAGCTTCACCATGGAAGCGGGACTGGTATGGGGTCCAAATTTCTCACTGGTGGGGACGACGGACATAGAGAAAATCTGATACACTGACCCAGATCTGCTCGATTAGCACAGAAATGAGGTGTTCACGATTATCATTAGGTCTGAGGGTAGTCCCGTCAGAGAACGCTCTACACACGAGGCAGTCAAGCGCCCCAGGAGGTCTAGGCCATAAAACACGCGCGGAACATGCGGCAAACTGTGGCACGGTTATCTAATTTGCCATCGTTTCAGCTTCCCTCTGCACAAGCTGCAGGAGTACTTATGCTGTAGCCTTATCCTACGGAGTGCGCGTGCCGACACGGCTGAACGACAATTCCCCTCCTTTCCCTCGTACTTTACATAGATGGCTGACTCACAGGTGCGCCCGGATGACCAGATTATCGCGTAAGTCTGCAGACCATATTTTGGAAATATCGAATGAATCCTTTCAACGTAGATTCATGGGCCCAACGGGAGCCGGGAAGAGCAACGTGAGCTTGTAGTGCACTCTATGGTCCTCTGTCCTTTAACTCAGGCTTCGAAGCTTATCGACTTACTGGCTAAGAATAAAGTCCAGTGGGCAGGGGAAAGGCTTCAATCTGTCACCCAGGAGGTCCGCTCCGTTCGCTTGCCCCACCCGGTGACGAAATCGAAGACTTTGGTCCTTGTTGATACGCCCGGATTTGACGATACAGCTCGAAGTGACATGGAAATTCTAGAGACAATCGCTACATGGCTTAAAAAGACGTGAGAGTTTGCCGTCCCGTCAACCAGCATCAACCAAGTTTACCCTCTCAGGTACAAGCAAGGTGTCAAACTGGCTGGGATCGTCTACGTCCATCGTATTACGGACAATCGAATGGCAGGGACCCCACACCGAAATTTGCGCATGTTCGGCGAACTCTGTGGCGAGAAGGCCGCGCAGAGAGTTGTCCTTGTTACGACAATGTGGGACAAGCTCAAGAATCCCGAGGTCGGGGGCAAACGCGAGCGCGAACTCCATGCTTCGTATTGGAAGGTGATGCTAGAGAAGAATGCGACCAGCTCCCGCTTTTCCAACACCGAAAAAGACGCATGGAAGATCGTCACGACCATCCTGGAGAAACACGAGAAGCTCAGAGCGGAGGCTGTCCTTCTTCAAGAAGAACTGGTGGACTTTCGCAGGCGACTGAACGAGACGCAGGCTGGGCAGACCCTTTACACCGATTTGCAGAAGCTGCTCGCCAAACAGAAGGAAACACTCACCCACCTGGCAGAGCAAGCCAAACGCGCGAACAACGCGAAGCTCGCTGCCGATTTTGAAGAACAAAGAAGGATCACAGAAGCTGCATTGGAGAAGACCTTCCAACAAGTCGACGCTCTGAAGGTACCCTTCAGCCGTCGAGTACGACTCTTCTTCGCGAAAAAGCTGCCCACGGTGAGGTGCCAATTCTTGGCTCATATCGCACTTCTCTCATTGCCTAAATTCACAGAATCCTCTGAAAATCGAGGAGGAGAAGGAGATAAGGGGCTAAGGTTCCATGTAGACAATTGAGCACTTACGCCAACAATGCCTGACGCTTTGCATGACCTATACGTAATGCTCGTATGTGTTAGGCTATCGATTTCCCGTATGTATATTGATTTTGGACTTTCCAAAGTGTCAGATTTACACGCCGCAGCGAGGGGAGTTTGTGTTAATATTTCACCAAAGAGACGACATGGGCTCATGAGCGATTGAACGATACATATACAAGAACAAACGTGAACGCTACTTATTCGGTGCCATGAACCTGTCCAAGACACTTAGAGCGGAGGCACGAGTCATATCAAATCGCGTAATGTTCGTACCCCCTTGAACAATTCTCTTCCAAGTAGAGGCATCGCCAGTCGCGTCATCGTCCTCCTTGCCCACAGGCCTTCCAGCTGTCGAGGTGACACCATTCAACCACCTCGATTCAATGAGTGCTTTTTCGTTGCCTTCGCTTTCCGACGCGGTGCCGCTCGCCCCCCATCTGGTTGTCACCAACAAGACGCTGAAAAGATGAATCTTGTAAAGGTCGACGAGGGTCCTGAACCCTTTGTAAGGGTGATTGTTCGTTATGTCGTGGATCCATAATACGCCTTGTACGGTGACACCCCTTTGCCCACTAGGGAGCCCCTCAGATGGGTTACATCGATGTAGACAAAAACACTCACGCTTCCTTCATCATGCCGCCTATGATTTTGATCAATTCTCCGTCAGAGGGTCCTTTGTCAGGCGAGTCAAAACCTGGGACCTCCACCAGGACGACGGACTTGTCCAGTCCTAGGTTGGGCAATGAGGCGTCGAATTTGATTATCTTCACTGATTTCGTTACAGGGTCCAAACGGCTTTCGCTTCCCGTTTCTAATGGATATCCGCTTGCCCTACGGATAAACTGAGGGCAATCAAGCTTATTAGCTCTACGTAAGGCGAGTCACACATACCGTGCTTTTGCCACATCTCGTCAGTCCCATAACGCTGGAAAGGCGGGTAAGGCCACTGTGCACTGGAAGAGCATGGATGGCTTACAAGATAACGGTGTCATTCTTCGAAAGCTCTGTCAACTTTTTGAGGGCTCTTGCGTGATAGCCACTCTCCGGGTACCTAATTAATTTTAATCAATCGTCATCTCGGTACAGCAATGTTGTGACGGACTCACTGCTTCAGTAGCCGCAAACCCGAAGTCAGAGCCCTCGTCAATCGCTCTCCCATGGGTACCTTCATCGCCTTCATATCGCTCGAAAGGACCTTCAGCTTCGACATCGTGTCCTTGTAATCATTCTTCAAGCGAGCCATCTTGTCTCCATCGACCGTTCCTTTGTTGGACTCCACCAAAAGTTGATCAAGTTCCTTCTGTCGCTTTTGGACAAGGTGATCTAGGCGGCTACAGAGCTCCCTTCCAGCAGAGGTCTCGCGTAAGACAAACCCAAGGTCGGTGATCTCCTTTTGAAGAAGGAGCGTTTCGCGCTTGCTGACTTCGGCAAGGATTGGTGCAATGACCTCGAAGGCAGACTCCTTTGTCTGCAGAAAACGGGCAGTGTGAGAACCACGATCGATCAGGGCTTTCCAGAATTCGTCCTTGAGTGTTGTCTCTCGCTCGACACCTGTGGCCTCGTCAACGTCGTCCCACATGGTCGTCGTTAGAACGATGTTCTTGAAGTGGTTTCCAACTAATTTATCGAACATCTTGAAATTCTTCGTGAAGGTCCCACCCAAGGCATTATCGGATATACGATGAAAATATAGGAGGCCGCTCAATTTGATGTTCTTTTGATACCTTGCGATCAATTAAAAGAGGGCAGAAGGCATTGCTGATTATGCAGACTAACGTGTTGTTTAACCAGTCTGATATCTGGCCAAGAACCTCGAGGTCTGACTTGTTGGTGGCATCGAAACCGGGCGTGTCCACGAAGTAGATGTCGGCACTGACCAGCTCCGGGAAAGATAATTTAACGACGTTGATATCACTTGTGCATGACTGCAGACCGTGGCCAACAGGGCTATCGTAGTCGGTAGCGATGTTAATGAACTAACAAAGCTAGAGTCAGAACAATCCTTATGTTATATGCATACAGAGAGAATACCCACAGTTGTCTTTCCGGAGCCTGTCGGACCCATAACGCTGCAGGCAAGGTGGGTCAGAAAAGAAACAGAATAACGGATTAACCATTTACGCAATAATTATGTCGTTTTCCGACACTGCATCTGCCGCAACAGCTTCGGCGTTCGAATCAGCTTCAGGAAGTGTACGCGCCGTATCTGCTCGGCTTGGTGTCTCGGACTGACTTTAAGGTGTGAGTGACCATCCTGGAAGCATTCAGCGTTGTTAAAACTGACAAGCGGGCGACTTTCGCAGGTATTCGTCATCGTCAAGAAATGTTGGCTAGTGAAGGTGCAGAATTAGCCAGGTGTTGTGTACTGAATAAGCAATGCAATGTACGATTGACTGTGCAGTGGCCTGGTGAATTTAGGTAGATGTATGCAGCAAGGAAAGACTCACCGTAACGGCCCGTGCTTCGTCGACGTCTCTACGCTGAAAGCAGACCAAAGTCAAGCCAAATCCCAACTTAGCCGATGTCGCAGATCGTAGAGAGGTCCTTCCAATCTCGTAGAATGACACGAGGCGAATGCATGGCCGGAACGCATTCGTGGCGTGCTCGTACCTCATCAAGAGCGACCAGTTACAGCATGTTTGCGTCAGATAAATTGATCAGAAGCAGTTGTTCGAGGAGCGTTTAAACATATTTCCATGATGCAGGCTCCACTGCGACGGAGTGCGAAGTTCGAAGGTGGAGGTGAGTGGTAGGTGGACGTTTGGAAGCGTTTCGACGTCTCCATAAGCGGGAATAGGTTCACACGCTTACAAGTTCAACGGCGAACGCCCCCTCCAATTTACTTTTTCTCCATGACCATCATCTCTTGTAGGTGAATTCTTCTCCTAGTACATTTTCACACTTCCTATGAACAGAAACAGTAAGTTCTCTACACCCCCTTGGCGGGTTTCATTCGTTGATGACCCTCGCATATATTTTACAGATCGAGCTACTTAGATTCGTTGAGGAACCTTTATCGGTTAATCTTGAATCACACAGGGAGGCGCCCCAAACGTGAAAATACCTCCGTGAGAGTCTGAGAGGATTCAGAGGACAACGCATGCGCTAACCTCGTGCTCTCTGGGGCCGTACAAATGCATGCGCAGGACGCAGGATGTCTGCGGATCATCAGGTGACATAGCATTCTTCCTTTCATTGTTTGCGTTTCTCTGAAGCATACCGATAGGAATAGGTCACTATATGCGGTGGGTTCCGACCATCTTCGGCTTCATGAACGCTTTAACTCGAATATAGAGGAATGGCAAAACCGCGAAAGGTCGCCCAGGTCAGTACAATGTGATCCTGGCCCGAAGTCGCGTCGCTCAGGTGGCTAGTCTTTAGCTTCAGCAAGATGACAGGAAAAATGGACACCAAGTTCGCTTTCGCTTCCCCCTTTTGAGACCTTGACCGAGATTGTCGATGTAGGTCCTCAATACAAGTAACGGAAGTAGCAGGACTTCGGGTGAAGGACTAAACGCGAATATGGAAACGGTTGGGAGTTCAGAACGGGAGGTTATCGTTGCGTAAGGTCCAGAGAACTCCCTGTTTCATCGCACTTATTTTTTCCCAGTCTCGTTGGCCCAACGGGCTCTGGGAAGACTTCGGTGTGTAACATGAGTCATTGATACTCCAGGTCCACTTTGACTCGCGTACAGTTTATCAATGCTGCTGCTGGTACCAACTACCCTGTCGGCGACTCGTTGCAGTCCTGCACAAGCAACATCGAGGTCGTTAAACTCTCTTGTCCAGAACGATTCAGCTTTGATCACCTATACCTGGTCGACACTCCCGGCTTCGATTGGAGGAATGGGCGGGACGGGTTGACCAGGTCCGATGCCGAAATACTCAAAGATATATCGGATTGGCTGAACAACACGTAGGTGGTCCTTTTCACCAAGCTTCTCAAGTATTCAAAGGAGGACGGTAGATATCAGCAAAGAATCAAGTTGTCGGGTCTGCTTTACTTCCACCGCATCAGCGACAATAGAATCCCGGACACCACCGCAAAATATTTCAAGGCGTTTCAGGGACTCGTTGGCGAAGATTTCCGCAGCATCGTCCTCACGACGACAATGTGGGACGAACTCGGCAACGAGGGGCAAGGAAGGGAGAGGGAAAATGAACTCAAGAACCACTTCTGGAAGTCCATGATGAAGCGAGGCTCGGAAACAAAACGTTTTGTTGGGACGAAGGATTCCGCCCTCGACATTCTTTCGTTTATGTTGAAAACCCTCCAAACCGGTGAAACACTTCTACTTCAGAAGGAAGTGACCGATCTTTGTCTTGGTCTCCCTCAAACTACGGCTGGAATAGGGTTGTACGACGGGCTCAGGGACCTGGTGCACTATTATCATCGTAGATCAGAGCCCAACGTCGGCGAACGGAGTGGCGACGAACAAAGTTCAGGCACCTCAAGGGGCGAATATGAATCCATTAAAGCCAAATTGAAGAGCTATCAGCAAAGCGTCGAAGCCATGGATATTTCCTGCGGAGAGCGTCTGACTAGAATTTTGGTAGCAGGCGCCGGTTGGCACTTCCTTTCCCGGTAAGTACCGGGCATTTCAGGGGTTCAACCCAGCGATTTGATTGTCGTTTCAGCCCTGTACCCCCGAAGGCCTCTACAGCCATCCTGTTAGGATCGATCGTATCTCAGCTACTTGATATTTACTAGACGACTGATTTTTTGTTTAGTGTCCTGGGCTTAACAAGAGCCGGGAAAAGCACAGTGAGTTTACATACAGCACCCCTATCGACGCGAGGCGCTCACTGCGACAACCCACAGTTCATCAACGTTGCCACTGGATGCGACCCAATCACTGGCCCTCGAGACCCCGGCGGTTTAAAGCCAGTAACGATAGACATCAAGATGAACAGGCTGACCATCCGCTCGAATAATTTCAATGTACCCCAGTCACTCATCCTGCTGGATACACCGGGTTTTGACTCCGACCTGGGTGGCAGACCTGATCACGAACTCGTTCAGGACATCGGCGAATGGAGTAAATACCTGTATGATTAATTGTGTTCTCATAGGACCACTACCTCCTAACACACTTTTAGTGAAAGGCGCAAGATCGTCCTACAAGGGGCCTTGTGGATTCACGACATCACAAGCAACTTCAGCCACTCCAGCTTCAAAGTGCTCATTGATCTCTACAGAGTACACCGCTTCAAATTGCTCCTAGTGACGAGCAAGTGGGGCACGAGTGTGACAGACTCTGATGCAGAAAGCAATGAGGCGGGGCTGAAGGAAACTAGTTGGATTTCTCCTGGCGATGTAGATATTTGGAGTGGGATGGTCCGAGGGGGTGCGAGGATCAAACGATTTGATAGGACCCGTCCATCTGCATGGAGGATACTGGAGGAGCTTCTCACGCAGAAATAATTTTGTAAACGAGTCATCTTGATAAGATAAGATCATATGGAGGATGAAGCTCACGACTGAAGCACCCGAGCAAGTGCGCCTTTCTTCACTCAAACATGATACCTCAGGAAATCCTCGACGCGATCATCGACGAGCTGGGACATGACCTGGATAACGGGGATAGTCACCGTGCTCTCCTTGCGTGCTCTCTCGTGAATCGCGCAATCAATCACCGCTGTCGAAAGTACCTGTTTTCAACCATCGCCGCTCCGACAGAACCTCCAGCAAATGTCCATCGACCGCGGGTCCTACTTCTGGTAGAGATCCTGGTTCGCAATCCCCGTCTCACAGACTACGTCCGCCATCTGGATATCCTTCAGAGGGTGACAAGAAAGGCCGTTCAGGAGGACTTCACGCAGCATTTTCCGACCGTCGTAAACATACTCCTGAGAGAAGGATGCAGACTGGAAACGCTCAGAATACTGCATGTCCACTCATCGTCGAGCCCTATATCGGCGATGTACAGCAATATGATCTTGACAGTCCAACACGCAATATTCGACATCCTCCGTGGGTCGACCATCGGCACAATCAAGCTCTCTAACCTCACCTCCGTCCCGCCTTCTATTCTCTTTCAAAGCCCCCATCTCAAGCACCTCGAATTGAATGAAATAATATTTCTCCCACTGTCGGAACCAGATGGCCCCCCAGGACCGGAAACCGTGCTGAAGTTGGAAACACTGATAGTTCACCGATTCCTCTCCAATTTCTCATCGCTATTCACGGCCACCATGCAGGGCGGATTGAAGTATCTCGATTGTCGTATTGCTGGTTTATCGGATGCGAAGGGATTTGAGGATATTCTCGCTCACTCAAGGTCTTCAATCGAAGAACTTCGCTTGTGAGTCACCATTCTAACATCATCATACTTTGTCTCATTCGGAACCATTCGTCAGTTCTACTGCCAGCACGGCCATCTCTCTATCGAGGTGCTTCAGTTCAGCTCTGAACCTTGATCACTATCCTTCCTTGCGAAAGTTGTCCATTGACCTCGCGCTTATTGATCACCCCCGACATACCGCGAGGGAAGATTCTTTGTTGCTCATTCGACCATCTAAACCTGCCTTATTGCAATCCTTGGCTATTTCCGTTGAGCCATTAATTTCTCCAAATCAGGATATCGAGAGGCTCAAGGGCTGGGGGGAACTCGACGATTTTCTGTCAGACAGGAACCTTCCGTGGCTCCGCGAAGTAACAGTGTCGCTTGCCCTTCTTGTCCAGTCGCATCTCGATCTGACGGACGAAGAGATAAAGCATTCTCGAAATAGAGCCGAGGATGGCCTACAAATCCTTCTACCCAGATCCTCTACCCGTGATGGCTTTAAAGTGACCAAAGTTGTGCAGATCAAGAGATCTCAATATTGAGTCAGGCAGGTGAGCATTGTGAATACAAAAATAAGTCTGATTAATCATTTTGACGGATGTCTTCCTTCGTCAAGTGTTTCTTTGCGTGTACTTACCTTGAACATTTTCAGTCTAAGCTGTTTCTGCCGACGGTCACCGACTCCCAGGTGGCAATGCTCAGATGCTTTCCTATTTGGCACCGGGCTTTCCTTATTCGAACCCGACCAACGACAGGGAAGTTGATCAGCAGCAGATCAGACCTGGTAATTGATGGATACTAAAGCAATCAATATTCTCGTTTTGATTTCATTCCGAAGGGTGCGCCACACCGATGGAATCAGACGTCGTATTCCCTTTTTTGGAATCAACAGCACTCGTCCTTCAAACCACAAAATTCCACCTTAAATACTTCCTCTATTGAAAAATTATGCGCCAAGTTAAAATATGGTGGGCGAAGAATTGACAACCGACTACCAGCCTCTAAAATTCTAGCCTACACTTCGAAATTCACATCGTGGCACTCCTCCCTGCTCCCGTATCCCGCGATACCTACATCTCAAAATCGACAATTAAATATGCATTTTTCTGGATATCATTGTGCTTATCCTCTGAATCTTGAAATTGCCTTGGTCGAGGGGAAAATAATTCTCGGACTAAAGTCGGAAAAACCTTTCCCGTTCAACTTTTCTCACGGTCTCTTTAGACTCAGAGCAAATTGTTCCGTTCAGAATTAAATTCAGCTCTCAAGTGACCCCCCAGCTGATGATATGAGAGTGGTAGAATAAAAAATCTCAGCTAGAATGTGTTCGACGTGTTGCCTCGACCAACCACGCGCTACGGCAATTGTTCGGACCGACGCGTTGTTTGGGGAAAATAATGATCACCAGGCACGAGGCTCCAATTGAAAAAGACAATGCACAACGTCGCGAAGGTTTCTTTCTTGTCTTTCGGCCACTTCGTCTAGAAGCGGGTGCCCTTATTTTCTCCTCCAGGCTTTTCAAGGCTCTGGGGCACGGTTCTACGCTGGTCGTCCTCCACCAACCCACCATTTCCCCTCCAGGCTCAGGATGCGTTATCACACAGCTCTTCCACCTCGCCTAAACTCCCAGAAACAACCCCAGGACCCCGCTGTCCAGCGGTCGCCACCGACATGCGAGCTATCCCTAGCCAACGCGTCGGCCTGCACAACGTCAGCCCGATGCCGCCCGCTCGACAGATCCTGAAGCAATGGAGGTGGACCTGCCTGCATCACCCACCCGAGACCCCTGGAAGATTCAATTATCGACCGAGGATGGCACAGTCGCTGCTTTCAGCAAGTAAACGAGTCCAACCATCACGCAAACACTCGTTACTTAGGCCAACTGTGCCACGTCTGGAGATCTTCCCCACAGACGCGTCTGTGGTCCTATCTAACCGTGGGCCACCGTCTCCGACCAGAGCAGAGCCCGCCAAGAAAGCGGACGAGGACCTCTGCCCTCTCGTCGCCCTCTAGACCCCGACCACATCGTCTGGCTTCGCTGCCGACGCGTCCAGCC
>JANKHO010000210.1:0-32629 GCA_027627235.1 Agrocybe chaxingu | reverse complement strand
GCTCCCATGGGCATGCCAATGGCTCCGCCTGGGATGATGCCGCCCCCCATGGGCATGCCCCAAATGGGAATGCCACCTCCGTCTCCTGGAATGCAGATGTACGGCGCCTACCCACCACCACCGCCCCCTGGCTTTGGAAGTCCGTTCCCTCCAGGTGCAATACCTCAGCAAGCGCCGCAGTATTAGGACGAGGATTAGACATGCGTGTACGTTTAGCTCATTGTATTCAACTCTTTCTGTGAAGAACTATGCGTTTTCGAATGCTGATTACTTACTGAAGTACACGCAGCCATTTGCTTCCAAAGAATGAATACGTACTCTATAGGCTTTCTGCCTGCTGTGTATAGATTTTTGTGGCACTTGGAGCAGTCGATGCACAGTAATAATGTTGCGGAACATGTATTTCAGCCAATTTCGTCACTTCAGTTACTGATGCGGCCTCTCTGGCTGTTTATGCCCATGACCCAACGTATATGCACCTCCATTCCCAATTTTTGGGCTGTGATTTGCATGTAAACTGACTGACGGTTGTTGAGGCCCTGTCCTCGACTCCTCGTCCCCACCCATCGTTAAAACATTCAATTCGCAGCCAGTAGGTCGAGCTTCATCAACACAGAGTCTTGTTACTGAATTCTTTTCTTGACTTGATAACAACCTCAATCCCAAATTGCTTCAGAGATGCTGCTTCCAGGAAGAAACCTTCGACGTCGTCCGACTCATGTTCGTCTGTCCAGGAAGTGTTGGTGTACTGGATTTGGAGAAGGTCGAGCTTCGTCGAGGAAGGGCTTGGTAGCTGCGAATACTTACTGAGCCTGGCTTTCGGCATGGAAATAACAGACGGCGGGGTAAAATCGATTTGGCCCTCATACTTGAACACCTTCAAGTCTTGGAGACATTGTGTCATCGAGGAGGCTATAGGCAGCTGTGGTTTGCAGGAGGTCGAAGAGATCCGTTTCTTTCAAGTCAAGCAATTCTATCGAGACCTTGGTGAGCAGATATCCGGAATGTATAATCATGTTGACGAGATCATAAAATGGGGACCGTTGGTACCACCGCAAGACATAGAGGCTTTGAAGGCACGGCGCGGTGAGGATGCTGAGGATTGACTCGATGCTCGAGGGCACCAAGGTATCGGTATGCTCTACACAGAGACACAGTTATGTGAGCGTTGGGAGCACGATTTCGTGAGGTAGGGGTAGAGCAAAAGACAAGTTGAGGATGAGGCGGTACTTCTGAAGGGATCGTAACCGAGGCAGGAGGACCGACCAGTCTGCTGCGTCGAAATTTGCTTCGAAGTCGCGAACTTGATGAGGGGGTAAACGCGACAATCCGAGGGCACGATCGCCATAGGAACAAAGCGTTCGCAATTTGGGTGCATCTGTAAAAGGCCATTGGGAAGGGGGTGGGGGCGACTGAGGATAGGTTGGGTGAAGCGTAAGGGAGGTGAGAAGGTCAAACTTGGGCTCGGAATTCTGCAAACGTCCACAGAATTGGTGGAATAGCCCTCCGTCAATGCTAAAATTGATCCACCGGGCGGACGAAGCCAGAAGGATGTCGTACAACCCCAAGGATTCCCCGCGAGACAGATGGCTTCGGAAGTGCACCCTCGAAGGCATGCTCTGTGTTCTTCCAATCAATGCCTTGAGAGCCTGAACTGATTCCGAAGCTGAGATCGAGATGAGTGTCCATAGGCGAGGTGTTCTCCAAATGGCATCCCTCCATGCTCGGCACACTCGTCCTAGGTCGAATTATGCTGGGAACCTGAAGAGGTCATGCGTCTCGACCACCCAGAAAAATACCTCAACGAACAATTCCACGGGCAGAGATAACATAAGGTGGTAAGTGCCATCTTGAATGTCGTGTGCAGGAATCCTCTCGTTCACCACGGCGTCTCGTCTAACGAGCGCTTGAGGCTGTCTCGATTCTTGATCGTGAAGAACATTCATGGTCGGTTCCGATGTTTGGAATCCTATCAAAATGAAAAGTTAGAATTTCAGGATGATAAAGACAAATGGTAATATCGTGAACAGCCGGGCCCGGATGTTGGTGTGGAAGGGAAGATGAGGTTGATCGATGCTAGTGGAGTGGGCCGAACAGCTGCAAAATCGGCCCGGTATATTCTCACCCTTGCTACACACAAAACCTTCCTAGCTTTGCTCTCTCCCATTAATATTTAACCGCCTCTCGTGGAAACGGATGAGATCCTTTGCTGGTCCTCAAGTTCAGGATGTCCACATGCTCCTTTATACTTGAAGGTCCGTTTTCACCTGCCTTGAGGTGCCAGTGCTGCTTGTTTAACGGCCTGTAATAGGTAGCGCTGATTGTTTCGTCGCATGCTTATCACAAGAGAAGCCGCCCAGACTGCTGTTTGAACAGATACTGAAGAAATGAGCCATTCGCATTCCAAATGTGTGATCATTTGTCGACCTTCTGTTGCTCCTCTACGCGGTTTCTTTGTCGACACGTAAAGGGAGTCCTTTCAACTGTACGGTCTTACGACGCCTGAGGTTTCCATCATGCCACAAGAGAATCTCACTAGAAAAGGGCATTTTGGGTTGGGCCATCCTCCAAGGAAATAAAAAGTGACACCCGGTGTTCGGCTATTCCTGAAATTCCCTCTTCCTTCTCGAACGATTCTTCAAGTGGCCATCCTCCCATGACACCTAAAAATTGCAAAAAGCCGATAAAACACTCCTCTCAGGCCACACCTGACGAAATCCCAGGCGGTGGCACTGTCGTCGCGCCGTTTCTCAGGAAAAAGAAAAGATTGCGGGGCGTTCGAGGCGCGTTGTCGATTCTATGCAAAGAGGACAACCCAGTTCCAGACGACGTGCTGTTCGAGGTACATCTTCTCAACCTCGTCTTCGAGCTCCCTGTGGCCTCATTCAGTCCATTCCTTTGCCACAGATTTGCCTCCATCTCTCCCCAATCGACCTCTGCAATCTCTCTCTTTCCTGTGAATTTTTTCGTGACCTTCTTCTCAACCCTCAGCGCCATTCAGGTCCTGTGTGGCATTCCGTACTGTCTAGCGTCGAAGGCCTACCTCCCTGCCCCGGAGACATCACCCCTTTTCATTATGCACTTATGATGCTGGATCATCATTGCCAAGTAAGTCCCCGCTACAAAATAAAAATACTTGCCAGCTAAACTGCGTAGTTCTGCTTGTGTAGGAATGCTGGGCAAGTATTCGTCATCGCCCGAGTGAGGTGCTGCATTAAATGTGCCATCAAAGAGTCAGCATTTGTAATTCATGCCTTTGACCTTAAACCCACCCAAAGTTCCCTTCAGGTTCTCGCGCTATGAGTATTTGTCGGGTCTCAGACTACCCGAACACATCTCTTTGGAAGTCATGAAAATATCCCCTTACCGAGAACCTAGTGCGTAATACCCTCGAAGGTGCCCAATGCCCATTTTCGAGGTGTTCTGAGTTTCTCGCAGTCAGCAGTGACCTCAGTCTCCCTTCCGCTCTATGGGACGATGCCAAATTTATTCTGGATAGTCATATGGAAGAATTGCAATCGAAGTACAACAGCCTTGAATCCGACGAAGAGCGTCAAGCTTGGCTAGCTGCAAAAGCTCTCCATCTAGCAGCATTGGAAACGGTCAGTAAGTAACGATCCCTTGTGAGCTATATCTTATACTTTCGTGGAAAGAATGCCGGCATATACGAGGATTTCCTCCAGTCTCGTTCTGATGAAAGAGAGGCCCGTAGAAACCAGCGCCGCCTTCAGCGCGAAGAACTGTATGTCACTCAAGCGGACGTCCCTTCGTCTTGTACTAATCGTAGCAGACTAATCCAGAAGTTAAAGGAAGGAGGTTGGTGGTCCTACAGCTTTTCTCTCATGTTTCTAAACAATAACCGTACTGGTTTTTTCCCCAGGATTTACAGAAAAGCTGACTTGGCTCCCTATGAACACCCTCAAGTCATATGTATCCAGTGACACCGATCCGAATCCAGCCACCGAAAAAGGTTCGCCGTTCATGAATGTCCGTGTCAGCACCTTACGAAACGATCTGTATCATTTTTCAGGGTGGCAGAAGTTGTTGCCCAAACTCACCGCATTCATCGAACGACAAACACACGAACGGAAAATGCAACAACGCAGAGACGTTATCGCTCAGCGCTGCCGAATTCTGAAACAGCTTTTCCTTAGCGGCCCCGGCTGTAACTTCAACACTATCCAGCCAAACGTCGCAGATATCGCAGCCCTCCCCGAAATACAAAAGATCCTTTGCCCGTTCGTCGATGACACGGAGACGGAAGAAGGGGCGATAGAGCAGCGGCTGATGTGGGCTCTTAGTTCTGGGGTCGGTGGCGACTTTTTGAGTAGTTGGTGGAATGAGACCAGCAAAACTCTGTTGGCTATCGTTCATTTGGCGACGAGAAGGAAGATTGCGACCGCCCACGCACTCACAAACCCGACCCTCTTCTTCTTATGCAAAGATTGCCCGACTCTACCTCTTACCTATCCTGCGGTCCTTATTCACACTTGCCGGCACCCGGACTATGCCTCAGCAGCGTACAAGGATTGCAATGCCGACATGAAGCACGCATTCTCCTGCCTGGAGGCACAACCCTGGGCAGCGCGGTGTGGACGTTTGATGTTCTATCCTTCTCGAAGTAAACACGCGGCCGCAATTCTGAAGATACTGGATCTCGACGAGCGCCATATAACATCGGACTTTCTCTATTTTAACAACCCCGTCCTTGTGCACCAGAGGAAAAACGGGTCGAGGGTTATGGTCCGTTGGAATGAAGCGGTCTGTGACGGCCTTCCCTCTATTGTTGAATCACATTTAACTCGAACCTTCAGATCTTTAATTGTGGAAAAACGACCACCAAGAAAGCGTTGTCCGTCTGGCAGCGAGCGACTTCGCAAGAGATGTACTCGTTCTACCGACGTGAATTCGAGGAGCTCTCAGCCACTTGGGGGGTTCCAAAGAATGCTGCATTTTCTTCGCGCTGCCAGAGTTGGTTGTGCTGCCATTGTAATAGTATCATCCCATTGCAACTGCCATACCAAACGCGATCAGATTTACTAGTGCAAATCAAGATACACTTCACGCAGTAAGGTGGTCAAGCTCTTTCTCTCCTTTCGGTACTGAATCCTTCCCATTCGTTCGCCTTTAGATTCCATCAAGATATAAACTCTACGCCTATCCTTCACCGGAATTTCTCCCTACATAGACTCGCCATTGACTCTTTTACTTGTCCTTGGTAAGCAGCGAGCTAAGAGAAGGAGGATGAGCGCCACGCAGAGAAAAATTGTGTGTGAACTTCAGGTTGATCTAGGTTGGCTGTTTTGCATATTCATGGTGCCTTGTATTCTGTGAATTATGTATGTCATATCGCGAGCCCAACACTTACTGCAATAGAGATATATTTGCAACAAAGTGAACCCATCTGACAAGATGGAGAGCACTTCAGCTGAACATGAACGATCGCGATGGACGACAAGAACGAGTCGATCAAATTAAAATATCCATGATGTTCGTCCAACTCAAGCAAATATCGAGACCAGCACCTGGTGTGACCAGTCATACCAACGGAGTGGAGAAACCAAGTGCATGATCCTTGGACATGTAGATCGCCTTCTCAACAGGGAAATTGAATATGCAAGGGATGACAATCTGAAGACTTTGCTCGATAGAACGATTCCATGAAGCTGTCCACGGGCATCGATCAGGTTTCTAGGCGGAGGACATTTGCTGTGAAGCTTCCCTGTGCTGGATTCAGACTTTTGAGAACTAGAAGGAATCATATTCCAGCCTTCCGACAAATGTGCACTTTTGACGTCTTTGACTGCCTCAATGTTCAGCCATAAACGAGATCGGCGGATAGGCTTGGAGGCTCGTTGGAGCATGTTGGTCCGCAGGCCAGAAGGTTGTATCTAATTGCACAATATTGTAGGGGTGCGACGTTCAGAATAAAGATATTTCTGGGGCCTGACGGGGCATCTCGTTAAGAGTGACGTACGGAGCCAAAGCGTTCAAACACGTACTGGTCCTCTTGTCTCAAACGCTAACCAGTCTCCCGTCCCCGTCGGCAGCAAACCCATTGACCTGCACTTCCATAGACCAACGCCGAGAGTAAGAAGATTGCAAAGGACGTAGACGAGTTTGTGAAGTGGTAGGGTCGTCATTGACTTGGGATCCTTTGTTGATGGTGCATACTGGGCGAAAGCTGCGAGAACACATGGGTTAGAGGCGTGATGAGAGGAAACAGCTCGGATAATGCCTTCGTTTATGGCGGCGATATTCTTAAATGGAGTAAAAAGAAGCATAAAGACGATGCCGATGCTGAAAATTTGTACGCCGCCGCCCGACATGTAGAGCATAAAGGCTTGCATTGGCAGAGATTTCGCAGGGGCAAGTGCCACGTCCCAAGCACGCTTTTCCTTCAGTTCATCGTATGAAGCAACGGAAGAGGAGGCCCTTTTGGAAGGCGCTCTGGACTACGGCGATTGAGAGACATAGAGTATCGGTTGGGAATGACTCACGGTTACTGGTTTAGCGAAACCTAGAGGTGGTGGAAGACTCTTCCATCTGACGTTGGTCAGAGAGAGGACCCTGAAATGTGAAATAGGGCTCACTTGGAGGTTGTTTCTAGGCTCGAGTAGTCCAGAGTAGTCGGCGACATGGAATATGTACAGTATGGGCAAAGTCGCGGATTCCGTGGACGGTGGCTGATGGTGCGGTGACTGTCATTCCTCCCTGTCCCATTTCCCTGACTCCGAGACTTGTCCATCACGTGTGTTGATCACTTCGGGAAATTTACTTTGTCCTTTCGTCATTCTCGAGGCGCGAGACCAACGCCCGAGCTGAAATGACCATTCCAACCGAGAAGCTGAAAGTAAGACCGCGCAAAGGTGACCCTTCTTCACACTTGTGTTGTCGACACACT
The DNA here is from genome assembly GCA_027627235.1 of Agrocybe chaxingu. Classification (NCBI taxonomy): domain Eukaryota; kingdom Fungi; phylum Basidiomycota; class Agaricomycetes; order Agaricales; family Agrocybaceae; genus Agrocybe; species Agrocybe chaxingu. The sequence goes on along the minus strand of JANKHO010000210.1, from coordinate 25,725 downwards.
TGTAGCGGGCCAAACTGTAATGTGTGCACCATAGCCGCGAGGGGGGACCTCATGTCCGTCCAAGAGTCTTCAAAGTCGGCCAATGATCTGTTCCAATGCATGCGGACGACGGTGCGTGTTTTTTAATGCGTCTCATTGCCCTAGACTTATGTGTTAAATGTTTCCTCCGACTTCCTTGACTGACACCCATCCTACGACCTTGACCGTGGACTCCCGATTTCTCCCGCATCTTGCGCGCATAAACCCTCTACGTTGCTTGGACAAAACTCCATAATGGACTCCCGATTCGCACAACACTCTCCATCGACCACTAGCTTATGCCCAAGAAAATGCATAAGCCAACTATTAATTATCATTCTTTCTCGACTGGGAAAATCTATTCAATAAATGTCTCCGCTCTGCCTTGCTCTTTTTCTGCCCCGGAGTCTGTGTCCTTTAGCATGCACCAACGCAATCAACACCGCGACCTTTTGCTTTCTGAAGCTCCATTTTCCTCATTTGTTTTCATTCGTTTCTGATGCTTTACTTGCAAAACACTAGTCAGCCACCGCTCGATTTCCTCACGTCGCGGAACCCAGGGAATCACATCCTCTGCGCTGTCTCTTCGATTGATACGATTCCGTTGCAAGAGACGCCGCAAGGCGTAGGCCGTCAGGGAAGTCGTAGGCTTGTAATCCGGTTAATGACAGGTCATGATCGAAGAGAGACCCTCTAACAGGGTTCACTGGTTTGTACCAGCGGCGTAGTCCCCCTTTGCTGGTTCTGCAAATGCACTGAGGTGCTGCTCGGGCGTTGCGCGACGTCTCGCCCTGTCGGTCAAGGTGTGTTTCGGCGAGCGATTCGTCGGCTGTGCCGAAAGTGTTGTCGTGTCTAAGTGCTTCCCCCATGCCGAATGCTTAAACGCAATAGCAAGACTCTACCTTGCCTTGCTTGATTTCCCACTTGTGGAAGTGGGCAGATGCCTTGTACTTCGGTTAGCTCTGATCGCTTATTGTAAACTCTCCTTCCAACTGACATGACTTTTGCAGCAGGTGCAGTCACGAGGTATTCGTCCACGAAGACCCTGCATCTGGGGCTTTCCACATTCTTTCTCTTCTCAACCTCCCGAATGAGGGGAACATCGACGATCGCCCCCCAGCATGGCGTCCACGATTGCCATGAAGCAGCAGGAACACGGCCAGCTTGTCAAACAGAGAACCCTGGGCATGCTGCTTTATGCCGCTGAGCTGTTCGTTGCTGGAGCCTCATGTAACAGGTATGTTGACTGTCGAATGTGTGCATGTTGTGGAATTTGGGGTTTATAATTGGTCTATAAAGCAAGGTGCGTTCGGTGTATCCTAACCGATTCACACATGTGTGACCAGGCTGAGGATCCAATCGCGGTTTTCTGGGATATCGGTGAGTTGTAAATGCATTGTTGGGTACCATGGCTCATTTCTCCTTTGCAGAGACGGCAAGACTGGACTGCTCAGCGGCGCGCAGCCTCTCCACCTATGATGTCGTGGACAACATCCGGGCCGCCATCTCGAGGCATGGAGTCATAAAGACCCTGAGGGCATATTGGGATACCGCGACCACATCCCTAATAAGCGCCTCACGAATCCGTTCAGAGCTAGCGTCGTCTGGAGTTTCGCTGATCGACTGTCCGGCAGAAGGGAGACAAGGGGCTTCTACCAAGCGGCTTTTAGGTAGGGAATCCAGTACTTGTCACGGGTAATTTTAATCTAACTAGTCCCTTTTCATCCAGTCGATCTCATGTGCTATGCATGGGATAGCAGGCCTTCAACTATCTGTGTCATTACCTCAGACCGCGACCTCGCATACGCCATCGCGACGCTGCGCATGCGCAAGTACCGTCTTTTACTCATGGCACCAGCAAGTGCCCACCAGGATTTGATGTCGCAGGCGTCGGTTCAGATGGACTGGAGCAGATNGANCCTCGGCANCAATGGNACTGGCCCGAATGACCGCGACGANNGAGACGAGNAGCNNCCACCGTCATCTCGCCNNCNAGGNTCNTTTGTAGAGCNNATGGCCNCNCATNNNCCTCCGCCCACTGCNCCGCTCAATGCNCGTTTTNAANCATNNACGACATTTGGACCAGTGCACGGCGGGTCTGCACNTTNTGTNGAGATGCANGACNTGNCCCCTCGCGGTCGAAGGAATTCCGTGTTTNCNAAGGTCTACNCCNCAGATTNCANNGGTNCCGGCAGTTTTGGGNACGGATTCATGTCACCTCCGNNNAGAAACATCCCTTCATTCGGGCTNGGNGATGGNCCTCTGTTTCNTANGCCTNNNTCNCGACTNANGCTCAAGCCCTCTCGCTCGGATTCGGCNCCGCNGAACATCTTTNATTCGAGTCTTCCTGCAACCCCACCTCCAACAACGCCTCGACCCCACTTCGCAGACGCAGTTCTCGAACTGCCTGTCCCTGCTGCGATTGCAACTTCAAAAGGAAAGGAAAGAGGATTCCCAATTCAAGATACAGACGATGTTGCCCCTCTAGTCACATCCTCTCCAACCCCATATATCTCTGCATTCCAGCCTTTCGAAGACAACCAAACATCAACGACAAGGACCGTGACGCCTGAGTGGAAAGGCGTACGAGCACAGGCAGCATCTGTTCGCACTGTTTCCTCCAGCTCCAGAGGCGACAGTGTTTTCTCAGTCATTGAACAACCTGACGCATCGAGTGCACCAACTGCTGCTGAGCATCCGGATGAAGATTGTAACGAGAAGCAACAGTTGGCAGCCCAAGCCATGCCCCTACATATCTCCAAGACACCAGCAACACCAGCACCCTCAACCTCCCAACCCTCTCCGAGTTCTCAACGAAAAGAGGACTCGTGCACTACGGGCAGTGTAGCTGCCACCATCGCATCAGCTACAGTAAAAGCTACCCCTAAAGAGGTTCCCAAACCGATGCCTTTGTTACAACCAGCCGTTGCCTCGACAAGCACAAATGCGCCAACGAAAACCCTACCGCTCTACAACACAGCTGTTGCAGCATCAAGCCTGGTCCTATCAGCAAAACCCCCAGCAATTTGGGTCCCTTTGGTCAATACTCTTCGCAGCGCAGGTGGTAACGCCAGCGGTTCCAGCCTTGGTGGTCTACTCTTGAAGGACGACCCAAAAGCTTATCAGAAGGCTGGGACTTCCAAATTGAAGGCTTATCTCGAAGCAGCTGTTGCCGCTGGGATAGTGAGAGTGACTGGCTCACGGCCGACCAGCGTTCATGTGCATTTGGCTGATCCTTACAAATAATAGGAAGCCGAGGATGAATCCAATTTGACTTTGGTGTCATGTCTATGGTCTCCGTACTTCCTAATGTCAAATTACTTTTGATATCCTTCAGATAGTTCTTCTCTTCTCATGTGAAACTTGCTTCCAGCTGGCTCATATCAAACACCACCTTTCTTTGATTGCTATGAGTGCCTGGCCACGGGTGCTTGCAATTGTGATTGTTTCTCCGATCAGTCAACATGATATGATATTACACCGCGTGGACCCATCTCGAGATCTGCGGGATCAGGCAAAGAAAGAAAAGAAAAAGAAAAATCTAGCTACAGAGGTCCAAATAAAAATCTAGATTACCCCTTGCCTCCAAGAAGGCCAGAATTTACATGTACATACTTAAGATACAATAGCCTTGAGTACACATTGTCCTGAACCCCATACACCTATGTTGAATCAGTGTCACAGTCAGGCAGTGGCAGTGAAGGGAGGGAAAGGCTCATGGAGCTCAGACATTGAACAAAGCTGATCACCCAAAGAAATCCACCTTTCCCACAACAATTCAGGTTCTGGTACCGGCTGCCCTGGAAGGTAAAAGGTTCAGCTTTGGGAAATTAAAATCGGCTGACCATCTGGGGGCAGTGTGTGTGGATGAAGGATGATGATGTCCCAATGCGGATTGTCAAAAGGTGGCGTTGTTATCTAAAAAGCCGTTAAAACAATGGTGAAAGCCAAAATAGAGTGCATACATCCAAAGGCCTGGCTGGTATACTGCGAGTTGCTTTGTAAAGTTCCTGCCAGTCTTGGTTGGACAGATGCAGCACATCAAGTATAGTGTCTGCATCAGGCTTGGCTGGAACAAAGCTGTAAGTGTCCCATTGAAAGCAAAGCCCTGGTTCCACTTGAGTGAAAGTCAGAGATGTATCATAAATGCAACAGCATAGACCCACAAGGAATCACATTGGGACCATCCAAAAGAAAACTGGCCTCGCAGGGAGTATGTAGATGCTGCCGGCTAAGTAATTGTTGCTGGAATTGGGGTTGGTCAAACCCTGCATAAGGTTAAAAAATAAGGCATAGACGCTCACCACCTGCTCCTTACGCATCTGATGACTTGATTTTTGAACAACATTGATGATATGTGCAACCTGAAGATCGGCGACTGCAGATCCAGTGAGAAAAGAGCGCTGATCACAGGCAAGGAGCTGTTGTCGTAGTTCCTTCTGCGATGGAACTTCCGGGGACACGTCACTGTCCGTTTGCGCAGTCTCGGACGGAGGTGCCAGAGCACGAGCCAAGGCATCATCAGCGGGTCCTGTCCGGATGAGGGGATTGGGAGGCAAAGGCTTTACTGTTGGTAGACCCACACGAAGCTGAGAGCTAATATGGAGGAAAATATTGGACATGGTCGAGTGAACACAATTGAGATTTGACACTGGACAGCCAGGTTTCGACTTTTCGCCCCATGCGCTTCGATTCTTATGTCATGCTCGAGCATGCAGGCGTCGAGAAGTTTAGTCAGTATGTTGCTTTGGCACAAGAAACAAGGTATCATTGAAATTGGAGGTATGGAAGCCACGTTCTGGATATCTTTGCGGCCTAGATGGTGGAAGCTCCCCTTGATTTGATCAGTGCTTCCCGGTGCCATTTGCAAAGCTATGTATCAATCTTGCATGTTTATGTATCTGCATGTGCCGATGGCCGCTTCGCCTTCACAGTCGTCCATATTCTGCTTGTATCGTTGTTTGCCTCCAATTCAGCCAAGAGTTCATCCATATTTGTTGTTCCCCATCTCCCAAAGGTTGTGGATCAGCAGGAACATAAGCTAGTTCTGAGCTGAGGATAGTCGCAAGGGAAGTTTGTAACGGTTCGATTTGTTGTTTCCAATTGGCACTTGTTAATTGTGCGAGCTGTGTGGGTGCGCAAGAAATCTATGTTCAGAGCGATGAATAAGTATGAGTTGCGTAGAATTTAAGGTCAGGACCAGGAAAACCAATAAACCTCGTAGATATGATGACCATCTGTTTCCAGATCTGGTCGTTCATTTACTTCCTCGGCGCCGTTTTCGATCGCGATGTCAAAGAATTTGTCAAATCCTCTGTCTATGCTCTTGTCTAGGGCGACAGTAACAAGGCCCTGCCGCTCGAACATAAACTTGACTGGTGTCATACGGGCCCTAAAAGTAGGATGAGTGTTCTTTCGTGTCAACAAAACGCTGCATGCACACCCATATGATGTCAAAATGTCTCTGACATTGTGAAGGGTGCGGTTCACATTATCTGTCAAACATTCTCTTGACCTCATCAGCTACGAGGACGCCAGTCATTGACATGAAGCAGGAAACATACATTATCAGTCCAACAGAATCGTGGGCCAAGGCTTCATACACGAAGTGTTGCCCCGATCCGTTGCTTGCACCTCCTGCCTATAAGGGCAGCTCACCATTGGAACCAACATATCGAAGGAAGTCAACCAACGTACTCGTGCCAGGGCTTTCTGAATGTTCTCCTTCGGAACACCTTGATCTTTAGATGACTTCAGCGCAGCAGCGAGCCGTATATTCCGAGCAGGATCTACGGAGCCCCCAACTTCGGAATGACAAACAGTCAGGATCTCGACCAACGCCTGACGTAGAGAGAGAACAGACTCCTGGCTGCTGTGATAATTTCCTACAGAGAAGAGTTTTAACAGGGCGCCAGAGGTTTGGGAGTAAAATAAAAAACGTCCTACATTGCTGGCTTTCGAATACAGTATGCTCTTTTGCCTGTCGTTGACTCCCTTCTTGTCCTTTATTTTGGACCACTATAATAGACGAGTCGGCGCCAACGAGATTCGACCTGAATGCACGACTTACTTTGTTATGGCCTGCCCGTTTAGCATGAACTACAGAGAACTGTCGTGTGAACTGAAGGGGCAGACGTCGATAGCAGGGTTGGAGGGCCTGGTACATAGTGGTTTTGAAAGTCGGACAGTTCATGATGCTCTCCCATCAGTCGGACCGGAGCCCCCCGGGCATAACAACTGCTCAGCTCATAACAACTGCTCAGCCGTCTTGAACTGTCTTCTTTCACAATACTCTATATTACTTCCCAATCTTGCGTTCAACTGCAGTCACCAGACGAGATTCAAATAATACAGATTCTACAAGATGATGCCAGTGTTTACGCTTTGTGGTGAGTTCATTATCAAATAGTATATCGTTACTGTGTAGACGTTGATTGAATTTTTTAAAGATATGCATTACTTAGTAGACGTGATTTCCGAATTCCACAATATCATTGCTTTGCTTTGGTCCATGGAAAAGGATATCTTCTATGCAGAGCCAATGCCACTCTCTGCGGCCTTCACAGCGGCAGCGAGGTCTACGTGGAAGAATGGTGTCTCGGTACCGATGAGAGGCGCATACCCAGACTTTTCATTTAAGGACGACGACGCGCGTTTCTTGAGGTCACCAGATTCGACGTCATCCTTTTCGTATTCGGGGATCTCATTGGGATCTTCGCGGTGGGGTACGACAGCTGCGATCTCGCGTGACTTGGAGGCAGAGATACCGATACCGAAGCCACCGGCGACGAGGGCACGACGAATCCACGGAGAAAGGACGGTGGCGAAATGGAACTAAGGATGCAGTAGAAGGTCAGCAAGGAGGCTCATTTCGCCCTGAAGCAAGAAGACGAACCTCTACTGGATGGTTAGCCCACTTGTCAATCTCAGTACGCGTGTCAATCAGCGCCTGAATAGCTGTGGTATCGATGTGAGATCTGGTGCGACCTGGTAAGCATGGCACTTTCGATAAAAAGGTAGAAAAGGGCTTACACTGTGGAGAAGTCAAGGACGACGGCGTGCAAAACAGGCTTCGTTTCATTAATGACTTGATCAGCTGCAGCACCACCACGGCTCGGACCAGGATCATTCCATGGACGTTCGCTGAGCTTGACATTGGTCATATCCCGTCCACGTCTCATATTCTCTTTGACGTAGTCGACGAGAACCGAATTCATGATGGATGCATTGGGATAGAGGTAGCTCTCCTCCATCCTGTAGACGATGACACCAGGAGATGGAGGAACGATCTTCACATCAGGGTTGGTGATGCCAGCTCTGGTAAGAGGAAGGAAAATCTCGCGCTCCTGTTCGCTAGACTCTTCCCGGACGAGAACCTTTCCAAGGAAGGCACCACGAGGACGGGCAACACGGATCAGGAGAAGGACGAGGGAGGCGGCAATGGAGGTATAGATACCATTCTCAATGGACGAGAAAATGGTGACAAGCACGGCTGCCAGCCAGATGAAGAACTCCAGAGGAGAGACTCGCCAGTAAGAAAACACCTGGTAAAGGGGGTTCATCAACATGTCCTGTTCAAGATCGCTGGCTATTCATTACCTGTGACGGCGAAGCAACCAGATCGGCGACGGCGTGAATAATAACGGCGGACAAACCGGCAGTCGGGATCCAAAAGAAAGCGTCGGTCAAGCCGTAAAGAGCGACGATGACGACGACAGCTGTAACGATACCAGCGGCGGGGGTTCGGACACCCGACTTGGACTTCAAGGCCGATCGCGAGAATGAACCTGTCGCGGGATAGGCGCCGAAGCAGGAACCGATGGTGTTAGTTACTCCAATGGCAATGAGCTCCTGGTTGGGATTGATCTTGTATCCGTTCAGACGACCAAAAGCTGCAAGAGGTCTTAATCCACGAGTTCAAACATGGCATGCTTTACGGACTCACATTTCGAGATCGCGATATGTTCAAGGAGAAGGATGATCGTGGCGACAGGGAGCTCAGGGGCCATAGCCTTGAGGAGTCCAGGATCGATGGAAGGCTGCTTGATATGCCTGAAGCCAGAGGGGACGGTCAACAATATTCTGATCGGGTATCTTCCGGCATCGTTCCTCCTGTGACGGCAGTAGAGCCACGCTGCAAGTGTAAGGATGATGATGACGAAGGCATTCCGGAGCACACTGATGAAGAAAAACAAGCGTGCTGGGATTTTATTTGTCCATGCAATCTGGCGTCGTAGAAGGGGCGAAACTTACCTCTCTGAGGGTATCTCTTTCCGCCCTTGATGCAACCCAGACGGATGAGATATAGGCCCACGAGACCAGGCAAGCCCCAAGCCGCATCGAGTCTCGTCCGAGGAAGCCCCTTCAAAGTGTTAATGATGACCTTATAAGTCGCCGCACGAGTGCTGCAACCTTGTCAAATTCACACAAAAAGTGAAGAGTGACGGAAAAACTTACTCGAATCCTGAGATGCCCATCAATCCCGGAACTTGTCCAGCAGCAATACTGATGGCCGAGCCGGTCATGAATCCAGACACAGCGGGAGCAGGGATGAATTCAACCAGCCAACCAATACGCAGGAGACCGATTCCGAGGACAATGAATCCGGTGATGAGGGCGAGGACGGAGGCGATCTGGGGTCCGTCAAATTCACCTGGACTGCGAGACTCGACGTGCTTAATGACTTGTGCGACAGTCAAGGACATGACGGCCACGGGTCCGATGGAGACATCCTTCGAGGTCGCGAAGAAGCAGTAGATGAGCACACCGACAAAGGATGAGTAGAGACCATATTCCGCGGGGAGAGTCGCAAGCTATTGTAGTGCTTTTGAGAAGCTGGAAAACGTACGTCAAAAATAAACGCACCACAGCGTAGGACATTCCTTGGGGAATAACAACCATACCAACGGTTAAACCGGCGATAAGGTCACCAGTAAGCCATCCGGGATCTGCATTGAAAGAAGACGTTAGATCAATAGCGAGGTGCGGACCAGGGAAAACACTCACTATATCGTGTTATCCATGTCAGGATGGGGAATAAACTTATGAGATAGTCTTTGATCTAGAAGCAGCGTCAGGAAATAGACGAGAGGAAGAAGTCCGGGCCATACGTGTTGGGTAGGGTTGACGAAGACCTGAGAAACCCAGTCAACGCTGGAAGCAACGGGTATCGCGTGCTCAGGGTGTCCGATGAAGCGCTTGCCAGCTCGCTTTGCTGAGGAGAGGGCCATTGCAGACGAAGGAGCAGGGCGGCGCAAATAGAAGAGGGTACCCTTTATAGGTACCACAGGGTGGATACTGGGCCGCACGACCGGGCGAGAGTACCTGGAACCCACGAAATCAGCGAGGGAGGAAAGACCGATTGCGATGGAGGAAGGCAAGATTGTCCTGTCAGAAAACACGCAAATTTCATCGCCATCTGTCGACTCGGCGCGGAATCTGCGATGCTGAAGAGCTGCCCGAATTGGTTATGATGAGCACCATTGGTGTCATTCCTCCCCAAGATGGCGCAATAATCCATATTCGCGGGGTTCAAATTTACGGCAACACTTGCCGCATAAGGCAGGCAGCTGTGGGGAAGTGGCACCAACTTACCTTACCCCTGCACTATCCCATCGCGCAGCCTGCGCCCGCTATTTTTATCCTCAGAGCAGGAGCAGCGACCAGGTACAAAAGGCCTTGCCGGTTCGCCATTCATGTCCGCTATCCATTGCAGATGGCAACTTGCAGTGGGAGCGACAGCGCAACGTTGGGAAGTCGTCATTTTTATCCCAGATGGCGCCTCGACGCCGCCTAGCGGGGCCTCTTGCTTTTGCAATATCGTACACAGCACGCGACCTGGTTCTGTGGCGATCGAATCAACCCCTTGGCGGACTTTTCGACTTCTCGGTCCCTAATACTGTCGCGGTCTGTACTAGTCCGCACCGTGTCCACGGCTGGAAGGCGTTAAGATAACAGCTGCTATCGGCATAAAACCCCGAAGGCTTCCTATTAGCCTCTGGCATCTCTCGCTAAGATTGCTTGGATAACTCTGGGTCGTCTTCGTGCTTCATCATTGAATCTTCAGAATACCTTCAGCACCTTATACTTTCCTTGGGCAGAAGAGCCACTGTACTACGGCCACCGCTATCGATCTTGGACAAGTCATTCGCGCTCGTAGTGAGGTCCTCTGCGGCCCGTCTCGCCGTATTTCGATCTTATTCCTAATGAGTCTATGTTGTTCACACTGTATGCAATGCCGATTCAACCGCACTCAAGGACCGCGCCATGGCCAATAATCGACTGCACTCTTAAATTTATTCCTGTGCCAATGAATGATGCCTCACCTGCCATATGACAATATGATTTTCTCCCCGTTACCTGGCGCCAGCTGGAGTAAAAAAGCCAGCCTTGACAGGATCTGTGGCAATAGAAAATAGAGCATTCATCTGGTCTTTCCGCGGTATTTACTGCGTTAATTTTTAGGCTGGAAGATGCAGTATGGAGCGGCGTATTTATCCTGTCTGAATGTTTTGGATATTTATTCTGCCCTGTACGAGGTCAGTACCTCGACCCAACTTAATCAAGTCTCGATTCACTCGATCTCTGTGAGGCAAACTGCAATCGGAGAACTTTGGAGAAAGCTTCAGAACAAATACCGCCCGAAGACAATTGCCGTATCACGATACATTATATAGGCACAGAAATCCATTAAGAAACAATGGGTGTTGCCGCAGTGTGCTTAGAATGCAGTACGCCACAGAGCAGTTACGGCTGCGATTAGTGGGCAAATTGGCGGTGTGAACAAGGATGGTTGCTCCATGACTCTCCACGATATAAGTAATACGCATGTGCGTACCCCAACTTGAAGTTGATTTAGCCTACGATTCAAGCCGGCATCATTCGGACCGTAAGTCATTCAACAGGCTTTTTCGAGCTCAACCCAACGGGAAAAAATATGTCGCCAATGTTCAGAGCCTCCTCTTTACTTGCTGATACAGAATTTCCAAGGAATCCTCCCTGCGCCATACCACCAGAAGAACCCTTAGTGCAAGGTCATACCGAATATGGAAACCATGATCAAAGTTACTGTCGAGCGTGACAGCAAACATCAGGAGCTGGCGCGACCTCGTTCAACTCTTACCAAAATACCTTTACGCTTTCTCTCCCTCCTTCAGGCCAGTGCGCGGTGCGCCTGTATCACCACCTATCACGACCAACGAGCTTTACATCACACTCCATTTGATACGATTTAATGTCAGCTCCCTTGAGATCCACTCCCCTTGTGGCACCAGGCCACACACGACCTATCACACATCTTTCTTTCTCTCCGATTCAAGACGACGGTACTTTCTTGCTAATATCCAGCTGTAAAGATGGCAACCCTATGCTGAGAGAGTGGACCGGAGACTGGATTGGCACTTTCCTTGGCCACAAAGGCGCCGTTTGGAGCACCAAGCTTTCGCTCGACAGTTCCAGAGCTGCATCAGGCAGCGCCGATTTCACCGCGTACGTCATTATCGAGCTCAACTCTGGTACCTTCTCATCAGAGTAACTTCAGGAAAGTATGGGATACGTATTCCGGCAAAGTCCTACACTCCTTTCCCCACAATCACATCGTCCGCAGTGTGGCTTTGTCTCCAACGGCATCGCACATGCTGACGGGTGGCCAGGAGAAGAAAGTGCGGATTTTCGATCTCAATAGACCAGAGGCAGAACCGGATTTCCTCTGCGACTCTGGGACCCTATCTCACGAAGGCACCGTGAAAAGTGTCGTCTGGGTTGGTGATCACACTGGCGTGACTGCTGGTGAAGATGGACGTATCAAGTGAGTTATTCATAGTGATACGCGATATCCTTTCCTAACTGTCTATTCAACTAGGTGGTGGGATCTGCGGTCGCGAAAGTTGACCACCTCTCTCGCTTTTCCGGGTGCGATCACGTCTATGGAACTATCCCTCCAGACTCAACGATTAGTTGTCACCTCTGGAAACACCGTCGCCTTTATCCCTGCTCTACCAAACAGCGGCCATGGAACGCACAGTGTCACCCTTCCATACTGCCCATCGTCTGCCTCCATCCATCCTATCTTACAAGACCGATTTGTGACAGGGAGTACGAGCGATGAATGGGTTCGTGTGCACGGCATCGAAGGAGAAGAAAGGGAGATTCTTAAGGGACACCATGGCCCTGTTCATTGTGTGGAATTTAGCCCAGATGGAGAGATGTACGCGAGTGGTAGTGGTGCGTCCTCCTTCCAAATATGCCTTCGTCAAGGTCTAACCGCGTCATCCAAATTTGTCTATGAAAACAGAGGATGGTGAGTCTGTTACATATCCTGGGGATTACGCATTTGCTAATTGTCATCTCTGAATCGTAGGTACGATCCGATTGTGGCAGACCACTCCTGGCAAAACATATGGCCTATGGCAAGGAACCACAAACGGGGTGTAGGCTGAAGTTGACGAACTTGTACAGTTGGAAAGAACTTATGTTTAGGCTATTTTCGTTGATCGAGCGACCTCTACTACCTTCTAGTAATGATCCTGTATTCGTTCAACGTTGCTTTGCTTTTACTTAACGTCTAGGAGTTAATTTTCTGTATGCACGTAAGCGTTCGAACTTCGAAGACCTATCGGTCCCGCCGCTTGGTCTTGGCAGACACGTGAAGTCGTGCCTCATTACGTCATGAAGCCTAGAATATGACTTCGGCGGGGTTCTGGCAACTCCAGGTGTCGACCACATACGGAGCTTCGTTCAACTCTTTCCTTCATGTCAGGCGTTCGCCACCATCGTTCTATCTCGAGGGACTCCCATGGAAGTCCTAAACCACCCCGCTCACCCTCACCGCCATGTCAAACGTTTCACCCATCAATCTTACCTCGTTCCGTACCCACCCCGGCGCTCGTCGAATCAGTTGCAGGAGGAGCACATTACGCAGGAGTCAAAGTAGACTCGGATGCCGTCCTGAGGCATAGGAGGAGCAGCTCACATCGTCACCATACCGAGCTCAATGCCGATCACCAGCGTGTTTTGGACGACCTGACCGAACTATTTTGCTGTCGACCGACTTTGGAGATCTTGGAGAGGTCATGGAGCAAGGATGCGGTGTTTGAAGTAAGCACATATATCAGGGCTCCTTGCATTTGTCAAAATTTGACATGCCGTTAGGATCCTTTGTGCAAGTGCAAAGGGTTTAACGAATTTGCTGCGCAGGTCAGTGGCTACATACTGTTCCCATATGCTTCGTGAAGTCTAACACTTCCCTTTTTCCTGCAGTGGTTTGCTCTGGTATGCTTCAACCTCGTTCTGTTGGGTTATGATCGTTCACTCATATCGCCCTTAGCCGAAATTATTATCCAAATCGGAACAGATATCGATGCGCGTCATGTCGTCTACGGATAACCCAAACCGCCTGATATACTCCCAGACTCAGGAGTACACCACAAAGTTCTTGAAGAAGAAGAAGGTTCGTCGTCTTTCCAATGCTATCTCCGGTATCCGCTGATGTATCGCCGTAGACCATTGAGTCAATTATCGTCGTAGATCTAGACGAGAATGAACGCATTATCCGGCTGGTAGATCAATGGGGAGGACAGGACTTGCCAACTCGATACGGTGCCTCACTTCTCAGAACTCTCAATGCGAAGATAGCCCCGTGGATTATCCACGTTCCCAAGGTCAGGACTTAGGCTTCCATTCTCCCGTCCTTGTGTTTTATTCTCCCATCCTTGTGTTTTATTCTCCCGTCTCTTTTCGAGGAAGAGGCCGTATATCCTACCCAGTCCCGGATCCGACGCATGTGCTCTTACTTGTACTAACGAGGTGTCTTGGCTGTACTATTACCTGTTTGTATACTTGCCGAGTATATATTTAAATAATTACTCTAAACCCGGTCCGTAAACTATGTCCATATGAAGTCCACCATAGCCGTACACTCTCTTCTCGAGAAGGTCAGCTGAACACTCGAGAAGACTATCTGACCTATGACGATGCAGGCTCCGAGATAAATAAAGAGCAAGTAGAAGAGATAGCCTCCTTTCTCCCAGTAACGACCATGCCTTCCCCAGCCCAGTCGCTCTCTCCCCTAGCGCCGATTGGTGTCACTGCAGCTCTCGAAGCAGCCAAAGACCCAAATTTCAAGCCCAAGCCTAAGATATTCGATGAATTCGCACTGAGGGATCGCGTTGGCATCGTCTCTGGAGGAAACAGGGGCCTTGGGCTCGAAATGGCGCTCGCATTATGTGAGGCAGGTGCCCGAGTGGTCTACTGCTTAGACCTGCCGGTGTCTCCTTCGGACGAGTGGACGAAGACTCGCGACTACGTGCAGAATCTTGGAAATGGATCGAGATTGGAGTATGTCAGCGTCGACGTGCGTGACCAGAAGGCGGTATGGGACAAAGGAAACGAGATCGGGGACAAGGAGCAGAGGATGGACTTCTGCATCGCAGCGGCTGGGATATTGAAGTCGCATACTGATTGCTTGACATACCCGGCGAAGCAGTTTAAAGAGGTTCGAATTGTGGGATTGAAGGCGTTGAACTTTGCTCATGTCGTTCTTTGCAGGTGTTGGATGTAAACACTAATGGTGTCCTGTACACTGCCCAGGCTGCAGGGCAGCAGATGCGAAGATTCGGTAATGGAGGTAGCATTATCCTGATTGCGTCCATGTCTGGAAGCATCACAAACAAAGTTCGTGTGTTCGTCTCCGAGAAGTGCGGACAGCGTCATTGATATCTGTAGGACCATGCCTGGGTCTCCTACAACACGAGCAAATCTGCTGTGTTGCAGATGGCAAGAAGTATGGCATGCGAATTGGGCAAGGAGAACATTCGAGTCAATTCATTGTCACCTGGGCACATCTACACGTCGTTTGTACTTTCCTTTGCTTTTGTTGGGCCTGCAACACTGAGGTGTCCCGGTCAGGATGACAGCGGCGTATCTCGACACCCAACCACACCTTCTGGAAAAGTGGTCTAGCCTGAACCCAATGGGACGTATTGGTCGTCCAGACGAGATGCGTGGTGTCGTTGTATGGTTGGCCAGTGATGCGTCCAGCTTCTGCACGGGTAGCGAGTAAGTCACGAGCCCTAGGTCGCGGTCATGCTTCCGCTGACACAGGGCGTCGCAGCATTCTCGTAAGCGGTGGTCACCACGCATGGTGAAATCGTGGTGAAAAATGAAGGGAGACGTTTAAAAAGAATTGGAGGGTGGTCCAGAACGAAATTCGGCCGTGTAATTGTAGTCTGGGTCTGGTCTGAAAACACAGTGTGAACGAAGGAAGGCCCCAGCCAGTCTGTCATATGTAGCGTCGCGCAAGATGAATATGTTCTTGGAGGTGGCGAGATGTCGATAGCGGAAAGAAACGGAACTCTGCACGGGAGGAAGCCGTCGCACGTTCATTGAAATAACGTTATGAGCACAGGAGCTGGCGAAAGAATGGTACAAGGTCGGGGGAAGGAGCGTGGCCACAGTCACGAAATGTTATAGAGCACGGAACTCGCGCAAAGCCTGCTCCGTCTTCGCATTGCGCTCCTTGGCCATTTCACGATTGTGGGCAGTTCTCGCGAGACGCTGATACAGGATGTCAGCATGTCAGTGCAGGCACAAACTTCCAGGAAGTACCTCGGACCGCAGGCAATGGTTCAACTCGTCCTTCTGCCTATTGCAGGCGCCAACGAACTTAGTCCACCCGCCTGCATGACATTGTTCGAGAGCTTGGATGAACTCCTTGCAAACTATTCAATGCCGGCAAATCAGCCAACAATCAGGTGTCTTCTCATCACAAGCACTGACCAAGCTTTTTGTCAGACAGCTGAGGGTGCATGTTCCCAGGTCAGGGAGGAGAATGAGCAAAAAGTACTATGAAGAGAAAGACGACGCGTGAGTAGCAGCTCCGGATCTGACCGGCATTATTCGCCGACTCGGATGGGATAATATGGGGGTGATTAGATAAGAAGCAGCTCGCCGTCCTTCCCCATCGCTAAGTAATGGTGTAGTGATCACTCGGGTTCTCCCTAATTTCTCTTGTCACGTCTCTTTCTCCCAAACCACCATGTCCTCCTTCGCTGCCCATCCCGCCGACGATGTCTCCATTGCCACTATCCGCACCCTCGCCGTCGACACTGTCGGCAAGGCCAACTCAGGTCACCCTGGTCCGTTGGTCTCGCTCTCTACGCGTCATTCGCGTGATATCTAACCCACAGCCCCTTATCAGGTGCCCCACTGGGTATGGCGCCAGTCGCCCATGTTCTTTTCTCGCGGTGCGTGCGCGATAATGAATTAACAAAAGAATCGCCCTTGCTGATCGCGCTCATAGATTCTTGAACGCCAACCCCAAAAATTCCAAGTGGTTCAATCGCGATCGATTTGTCTTGTCCAATGGGTCTGTACTCTCTTCATGCGGTCAATCCTCTTTGCTGACATGACTGTTGGACTGTAGACACGCGTAAGTGCATCGAGATCACTCTGGCCCGGCGACGCGTTGAGCTGATCTCCAAATTTAGATGCGCACTTCAATACGTCCTTCTTCACCTTCTTGGTTACAAGCTCTCCTTGGACGACCTCAAGGCTTTCCGTCAGCTTGATTCCAAGACCCCAGGCCACCCCGAGGCCAATCACACTGATGGTATGAAATCAGTGCTTCCGTAGATTGGAGTCGCCGTTCATATCAGAGGGGTCTGCAGGTATTGAGGTTACTACCGGTCCTCTTGGTCAAGGATTTGCCAACGGTGTCGGTCTTGCCATTGCTCAGGCGCACCTTGCTGCGGTGTATAACAAGGAAGGTTTTGATTTGATCAACAACTACACCTATGGTACGCTTATTCTTTTTTGTATCGGACGCCGGCTCATTCTTCTAGTTTTCACTGGTGACGGATGCCTTATGGAGGGTGTCGCCAGCGAGGCTGCCAGCTTGGGTGGGCATCTCCAACTCGGAAATTTGATTGTCGTACGTATGTTGTTGTGAGAAATTTTATCATTGGTTAATCTTTTCTCAGATCTACGACGACAACCGTGAGTCGAAGACGGTGCATATACCACTCTCGAATTAATCGGCTTTCTAGATATCTCGATCGATGGAGACACTGCCGTTGCTTTCACCGAGAATGTGGAGCAGCGCTTCCTTGCTTATGGCTGGCAGGTGCTACACGTTGATAACGGGGATGCGTAAGTGAATGGCTGAAAATAAGCCAAATGCGCACGCCGACTTATTTGCAGTGACCTGGCTGCGATCCACGATGCCATCGCCGAAGCCCGCAAGGAGAAGAAAAAGCCTACCATCATTCGCTTAAAGACAACAATTGGGTACGGTTCTAAGCAGCAAGGAACTCACGGCGTTCATGGTGCTCGTAAGTATTGATACATTCCGAAGACGCTGGTCATTCTAATGGTCGCCTAGCCCTGAAGGCCGATGATGTCCAAGCCCTCAAGGCAAAGTTTAATTTTGCTCCTGATCAGACCTTCCAGGTGCCCAAAGCTACCTATGAGTACTATGGGGAATTCGGCAAGCGCGGTGCGGCTTTGGAGTCGGAATGGATTGCCCTTCTCGAGGCTTATGGCAAGAAGCACCCCAGGGAACACGCTGAGTTGACCCGGCGTATTGCTGGCGAACTTCCGGAGAACTGGGAGAAGGCCCTTCCCGTCTACAAACCCACTGACGCTGCACAGGCGTCTCGCAAGCTTTCAGAAATAGTCCTCACTGCCATTACCCCAAACCTTCCTGAGCTTCTGGGTGGATCTGCTGATCTGACTGGTTCGAACCTGACCAAGGTCAAGGGCACGGTCGACTTCCAACCCCCGAGCACAGGACTTGGAAATTACGCCGGTACATATATCCGCTATGGCGTTCGTGAGCACGCCATGGGAGCCATTGCTAACGGGTTGTCCGCTTATGGTGGAATCATCCCCTTCGTTGCTACATTCTTGGTATGTTTTCTTGCCTTACGCGGGTCTCAAAGCTGATCACTTTCATGTAGAATTTTGTCTCCTATGCGTCTGGTGCCGTGAGGTTGTCAGCTCTTAGCGGGCATCAAGTTATCTGGGTCGGTAAGTAGTAACATCCCACCTTGAGCATCAAGAAACTGACCCTGTTCTGAAGCGACTCACGATTCTATCGGTCTGGGTGAGGACGGCCCCACCCACCAACCGGTCGAAACCGCCATTGCCCTTCGCGCAACTCCCAATGTCGCTTTCTGGCGCCCCGCTGACGGCAATGAGACGTCCGCTGCTTACCTCGTGGCTCTCAAGTCCAAGAAGACCCCCTCCATCCTCTCTCTGTCCCGCCAGAACTTGCCGAACCTCGAGGGTTCGACCATCGAGAAGGCCGCCCGCGGTGGTTATGTCCTACACGACGAGACAAACGAGGACCTCACGATCGTCAGCACGGGAAGTGAAGTCGCCATCGCACTCGAAGCTGCGAGCAAGCTCAAGGCAGAGGGCATCAAGACCCGTATTGTCAGCTTGCCTTCCTGGTTGACGTTTGACCAGCAGGACGAAGAGTATAGGCTCAGTGTTCTGAGGAGCGGCGCGCCTATCTTGTCCCTTGAAGCTCTTTCGACTGCTGGATGGCAGAAGTACAGCCACGAGGTATGTTCATCCGTGAGCTCAGCGTCGCCAAAATGATGACCATGGTCTCCGCTGTAGCAATATGGATTGCCCGCCTGGGGAGCATCTGGCCCGTACCAGAAGGTGTATGAGAAATTTGGTATTACTGGTTCCAGTAAGTCATAATTTTGGAGAGGTGCCGCCCTAGCTCACAAATCTCTAGACATCGCTGCCGTTGGTAAGAAGGTCGTCGACTTCTACAAGAAGAGGGGTGGCGAGGTCGTTTCCCCCCTCGTCAAGGCCCTGTAAACCAAATTGTATCGGCACCAATCAGCACTTCACAGTTTTTAAGAATAATGACGGACTGGAAAAAACAATTCGTAGAGCATTTGTGTATTCAATATGTACTTCAACCAATGAGAGATTTTTGATTGGTCTGACCCCAAGCTAGACGTGGGTGCGTGAACTTTCCGACTCGACCTGTGGTCACGCGACCCCGCCAATGTGTTGATGTAATATATATGGATGAATGTAGCCTCCTTCGTTAAACTGGACGGAGAGCCTCGGAGCAGCGAAAAACAGAATAGCGATGAATTTTCTCGGTAGTCGCATCAAGGTGTCTCTAGTTGGTAGCCTACTTCCTCTGGACGATAAGACTGTCCCACTTCTTGCGCTCTTCCTCCTCCTTGGCCACCTCTTCCACATGGGGCCTGAGGTAACGGACATCCTGTAACAAGCGAATGTGAAATAAAGTTCCAAACCAGTGGGTATAGGCCACGTACCTCAGCTTCCGTTGTCCATAGCTCCTTAGGCAAGGGTGCATGCAGAACGCTGGCTTGGGAGGCGCGTTTCAAACGGTAGGCGCGGTCGTACTTTTCACGGAGAGTGAGGCGGGTCAGGGCCTAATGACGAGATTAAAAATCGTGGCGCGAAATTACAGGCCAGTTCCCACTTACCCGTTGTACAGTTGGGTTTTCTTCGACCACTGTAAGAGAAAATGAGCGAATATGTCCTGGACACAGTGGAATTCGGCGTGCGTACAGATGTCATCATACTTGAAGCCATACTTGCGGTACCCAGAGGCGTTGACGTACCAGTTGGCAATAGGTGTGATCCACTTGGAGAGCGTCCGCGAGGACTGAACATACGGAGCGAGCGACAAGCCCAGAGGACCGAACATTATTAGAGAAATTGGTGTACTTGTGTTCTATGAGTTGAGCAGAGGTGACCGACCCGGACGTTTCCGCAGGTCTATTTGGCTGTGCTTGGCATGTGGCAGATATCGTAGATTGAGATTGTCGATAGTGAGTACGCCTATAAAAATCTCCAGCACGCCTCCTTTTCTTCAAGCTTATCCTTCACCCAGCCTCATTCACATTCACAATGTCCGTCACTGAGCGCACCTACATCATGATCAAGGTGAGATCCTAGGCCTTTTGGACGTTCGCGTTATCTAATCGACGCGTTCTCCCTAGCCCGACGGCGTTCAACGCGGTCTCGTTGGCAAGATCATCCAGCGTTTCGAGGAGCGTGGCTACAAGCTCATTGCCCTCAAGCTTGTCCAATCCACTCCCGAGCACCTCGAGAAGCGTACGTCTATTTGCAAGACTCGTCGCGTCGCGCAATTGCCCTATATCAGTCACGCAATCTAATCGCATTATCTGACCTCTCTCTTTTCTTTGTGGTATACAGACTACGCTGATCTCAAGGGCAAGCCGTTCTTCCCTGGCTTGATCAAGTACATGGCCTCCGGTCCCGTTGTCGCGATGGTCTGGCAAGGACTCGATGCCGTCAAGACTGGCCGTGTCATGCTCGGTGCTACCAACCCTCTCGCTTCCCCTGTCGGTGAGTGACCGCGTCATTGGTCTCTGAAACTACACTAGCTTACTCGCATATCTTTGTAGGCTCGATTCGTGGCGACTTCTGTCTTGCTGTTGGTCGTAACATCTGCCATGGTTCTGACTCTGTTGAGAGCGCCGAGAAGGAGATCGCTCTGTGAGTCCTATTTTCTTATTCCATGGCACATGTTCTAATTCATTCGGTTCATAGTTGGTTCCCTGAGGGTGTTGTGCAATATACTGGCGCCCTGGAGTCTTGGATCTTCGAGTGAAGGGTGACCGAGAAAATGTAATAGCATTGATTAGATTGGCGAACAGTCACGTGTATAGTAGAGCAGGGTCGATGTGTATCAGATTCAAAATCACAAGAACTTGTTCATCGACAACCATCTCTCTAAGGACCCCCGGCAATAGAGGGGGAGCCCTGATCCCAAATCTCAAAAATTTGTCCGGACAGAGGTTCAAAAATTTGTCCGGAAAATACCTGGCCTGTCCAGATTTCGGAAATTTTGTCCGGACAACCTGATCAGGCCCTCTTACCCCCAAAATTTGTCCGGATCCAGGGATCTGGCCTCCAGGAGCGCCCAAAACGGCCGCCATTTGAGCGGAGGGTCGTCGTCGAGTGCGCGGAGAGGGAGAGATGAACGAGAAGCTCGCGGAGGCACCTGGGGTAAGTACAGAAGTAGCTACGAACGTAGTGAGTCAGAGTGGGAGAAAAAAAAAACGGCCGCAAACATAAGAGAGGACACAAAATAATAAAATTCATACACAGGAATTGAACATCGAGCTTCAGCAATATAATCAAGTGGCATACTCTACATCCCTTACATTTCAGCCAAACATCCTTGTCCGGACAATGGATCTGGCGTCTCCAGCATAGAGAAATTTTGTCCGGACATGGGAACAGGCTCTCCACCCATTTGACCCCGATTTTGTCCGGATTTGCACCTGGCATTTTCGAAAAAATCTCCAAAATTTGTCCGGATTGGCATCAGGGCTCCCCCTCTATTGCCGGGGGTCCTGGGCGGTGCCCTCATAATAGTGGTTAAACTATTAAGAACAGATACTACACTTGATCTAAGCCAAAAGGCCAGAGTGGTAAGGATTCGAAATGGGTGATCCCTTCCTTATATATGAGCGCCAAATGCGCACGGACCATACTTCAGTCACGTGTTGATGGGAAATTCGTCCTCGGCGCTCAACAGCTGGGCGCCTACCAAGCAGTAGCCCGCTCTTCCGAACGCAGCAGGAGGGAAGAGAAAAATACAGGCTAACAATGGCGAGAGGGATTATGGGCAAACCACGAAGCGTGTGAGACTTCTCAGCAAAGGTTCCCTTTTGCCCAATAATTGGGAAGCGAGCGGACGCCGGACGGAACACAAGCTCGGCACCATGTTTGAGCGTCTCAAAGATCTTTCCCTTGTGAATAATTCCTCAATTGCCGAGCGAGAGAAGGCGCTGCTGAATGAATGGCAGTCCAGACTTTTGAAACACCCGAGAAACACAGCCAGGAATACCAGTGGGTAGTACAAGGTCGGCGAATAGTAATATTCGCGAAAGAACAATTTTGTAAGTTATTCACTTTTCCCTGTTCTCGATTTCGTTCTGTTGACAGGTGTTCGGGACACCATGCAGTGAGATATATCAGCACAGATGAGACTCTGTACGGCATTCGAGACGATAGGAACTTAAAGTACTCAAGCTTAAAAAGAGAGAGCGACGCGATATCGAAGAGAAAAAGCAACGTGAAATTAAGGAAAGGAGAAGACTTGATAATGAAGCGAGAAAACCGGCGCTTCTAGGCACTTCCTCTTTTTCATCCTATTCATGATCGCCACCGGTAAGTTCCCTGAGACGACTGCACCGATACCCGTTGTAGATCTTCCTTTCCTACGACAACCCGGAGGATATTTGGATTTTCCTCAATGTCCTTTAGAACGAGCCACCTACAATATGACCTAGCTGGCAACCGTGTGGTGGAACCTCCTGGTCGGTCTGTTATTCTGCCTGAAAGACGCTACTCGCGGCGATGCAACCATGCTACGCGGAAGAACACGGAGGGGGTCTTTCAAAAGAGTATTTGGGTCGTATCGATGGCAAGATTCAGCGGTCAGTGCCAACCTCGTTAACGAAACGTTATTAGTTCACTGGAGTTAAGAGAAAAAGGAGAAACTGGTGGCAGATCAGTGCAGATCATCTTCCGGCCCGGTATTTCCGAGCCAATACTTAACTCCGAATTTCAAACAAGTGGGCCTTCTTACTGGCTTCGATAACGGAGAGCAGACGAGTACCAGAAAAAACACTAAAACTTTCAAGCATAATTTAAATAAAGCAACAGCAATATAAGAACATTGATGTGGATCCCCAGTTTTCAACGCGTTTTCCAACGAAGCAAGACCGAAACTAAGTGCAAACAGAATCGCGGAGCCAGACAACTCCTTCGTTAGCGGCTTATCTCCTACAAATACAAGGGGGTGGAGCTCTTAATGTGGAGGGGAACACGTTTTATCCTGTCTATGTCACGGGATTTGGATGGCTGAATTTATCTCGTAACGGAAACAAAGAAAAGGAAAGCATGTCGAAGAACAAGGGTGTCCCGCACATGAGGACGATGCCTCCTGGTCGGGGTTGGGGGGGAACGGTGTTTTTTCCTTCCCAATGGCTTTGAGGTGGGGTAACTAGAAAACGATAAATAGGTACAGCAAATCTACAGAAGCCCTTTACTCCTCGCTAAATCCTCAATCTGCCTCGCGACTCCCCATATCCTCCTCCGATTCCACATGCTCATGCTTCTACTGCACTCACGGCGGTACAAAAACCATGGAATCCGCGTGTCCAACTCCTTTCCTCGCTATCCCACCTTTCCCCCACTCCTTCGCCCACCAATCGACTTCCTCACGCCCATGGCTCCTCTTCTTGAACTCGAAAGGCCCGGCGGGGAGGAACCACGGCTCGTCCTCGACCAGCCGCCGACGCCTTTTTGGCTGCCCATAAAACCGGTTCCCACAGTAGTGTAGTTCATAGTTCTTGGTTCTAATTCGCGTCCGAGTTTTCATATGTAGTGTCACATGTAGTGTAAATCTGCTCTTGTTCGTGGGACCTAAGTACGACGAAATATAGAGTGATTTCTGTCGAGATGTTTGAGGGTGAGCTGGCGTCGATGGTGCGAGGAGCGGGTCGAGGGGCTCTGAGGTCTAGTTCGGTGGTCTGGTGGGTATCCGTGTTGTCAGCATCGTCGTTTATGTTGATGGAAAGATCACGCAGAGCGGGGGCCCCATGGAAGTCACCATGAAGGATATTGAGGAAGCGCAGAGGTATTCCAACGGAGAGCCTGCAACAGCGGTAGTAGTTTGAGGATCTCCATGGCGTGATAAAATGGGGCTTGAACAAATAATAATAATAACCAGACTGCCCCTTTGGCTGTCTTCGATGTGGATATAGATCGAGAGTGGCTCCTGTGCTGAGAGTGCCATGAACGTGTGGGGCATCTCCTGTGTCAAGAGCGGAACAAATGTATGGAGCATCTCCTCGTACCAGCATCACATCAGCCACACACTGAACCGAACGTGAATTGAAGCCCACAATGTAGGGGTTGCCCGTGCGATGGCGCACCATCTCCTGGACACAGCAGAAAGTGCCAGCGGTACTCGTTTTTCTGTTCCGCCCTCGCTGTCCACACAGAAACAAAAGATCTTTGAGGCGAGTTCTGTTGGAAGGAGGGCAGTAAACAGGTCGTGGAACGTGTTGATACCAGACATGATAGTGGCACGGTGCGCTTCGAGATGTGCCAGAACAGCTCAGGTTTGGGCCATCTGATCTTCCGACGTTTTAATTATGATGCATTGGGGACAAGGTGCAGCTACATTTCTCCAGGGTGTGCAGGGGACAGAAGGAGATTCAACGCTGAAATGGCTCTCCTCGCTGCAGGCCGTACACGCCATCTATAATGAAGTGAAAATGCCTATAGAAAATGCATTACAGTCCTTCAATGCTTCAGTGCTTCACTCGTCAATGCAAGACAGTACCTTGGGTGGTTGTATGCGCCAAGATGCAAGACGCTTATCTGAGTTATCACGATCAAAATCTTTACGAAATCATGCCATGGGATGTCGGCCCGAGGTCAGCGCCTAAACCATAATATCATTATGGTGCTATATACCCCGCACCGGTACCTTGCATCCTGCAAGCTTGAAGTTCTGCGTGTTGTGCCTGCACCTAAGTACGCTCAAAGTCAAGCCACAACAAGCTTTCCCACCCATTTAGGTACATAAACTCCAAGTACCACCCCATAATCCATTTCTCTCATTTCCTCCAGGTTCGCTATGACATCCCGATTCACTCTGTGTCAACTCTGCGCCCAAGTTACAAAAGAATCCTCATCATCAAGGCCTGCTTCCTTCTCCGCGCTCGCCCAGCCACACATGCTGTCGGAAATTTCCCTAGTGCCTTACAAGGAAGTCTGCCTTATAAGGCACCACATTGATCTTATCACCGTCTTGTGATCCGAGGCTCCCTCACAAGGCAGGCCCTTCTATGCCAAGAGCCGGATTATCTAATTAATGATTAGATCGATTAATAAGTTCCCAGCCCCGCTGTACGTTTATGTCGATATCAACCATTTCGTTGATTCCAGAAGCTGCCTGACTAGACTGTCTACAGTCCGGTCCGTGGCCCTCGGACCTCGGGTCGAACCGGGGCTGACCCGGTTTGGCCCCATTTCGGAAGGCCGTGTCACCAGGTTGTCCCCAACACATCGTCGTGTCTCTCCCATATCTGCTCCACACTGTCATTGACCCGCCATCGTCGATCACTCACACCGCCACCCTCGCCGCTGCTCCCACCGTCATCGACCCGCCCTCGTCGACCACTCGCACCGTTGTTGACCACTCACACTGCCACTGCTCCCAGTTCCACCTGCACTATCATCAATCTTGCTTCAGCTGGATTGAGTTCCAGCAAACCTGCAGCATCAAGACCTCAAGTTTTGGATGCAAACCCTGTCCAGCCCCAATTGATTTTGGGGCACCACCACCATTCCTTTTACCCACTATCCCTGCCACCTCACCATCACTCCTTTCACCACCATTCCTGCCACCTCATCACCACCCACCATTCCTTCCCTCTTTCTTCAAGACCTTCCTTCCTCAAGTGACTTCAAGACCTTCCTTCCTCAAGTGACTTCAAGACCTATCCAGTAATCCAGACTTCCAGTTCTTCTGTCCTTTCACCTGGATCCTCAAGTTGTCACTTTCAGTACTCTCCTTCTGGTCAAACCCTATCTCATCCAGATCCCAAGATGAAGCTAATGGCTTCGAGGGCTCAGCCATAAGGGGGAGGTACTGTCACA